>BQNB010119781.1:0-20754 GCA_026074375.1 Tanacetum coccineum
TGGTGGCTAAGGGATAGCTAGGTATGACTAAAGAGGGCTAGGGACTAGCATATCAAGGTGTAAGGTTGTGGTGAGGGGTTTGGTTATCAAAGGGGGGTGATTGGGGTGTTTGCTTGGTGAGCAAGGGTGTGACAAGGTGCTAGGGTGCTAGGGTGGTGACAAGGAGGTGATGGAGGTGCTTCACAAGGTGGTAGGCATGGTGGTGAATCATGGAGAAGGATGGTTGCTTGGTTGTAGCTTAGTTCGAACAAGTTTAGGGTGAAACGGGTTGTTTAGGGTTTTTAGGTTAGGGTTTATGGTTTTTGGACGAGTTGGTGTAATGAAATAGAGGGAAAACATAGTTTAAATGTGATGCTTAGGATACTTGTAACATGTACTAGAAAGGTGGTACGAAATCCTTTAGAAAAATGGAGGGAAAATACATATGAATTTCATGTATTGAAAACTTGTACACAAGCCTTATATGCTTGTACATATGTTTTGTATGTAAATATTACATAAAGTTAGGGTTTTGATATAGACGTTAACGTATAAAGTCCGTTTTATAATAACGTTATGGAAAGTACGTTAAATAGATAACGTATGGTAAAATGGTGATTAAAACATATTGCTTGACATATTATAACATTTATTTGACATAATCGTGGATGAAATTTGCATTGGTAGGTTGCGTGAGCTCGTTTACCTTGGTAATGTAAGTTACGTTACATTATGGATGGAAAAATCTTTCCATGAAAATGGTTGCATCTAATTTAATAGATTGAAATTACACTGAGGACAAATTGCATCTAATTTAATAGATGGATAATCACATAGACAAAATTTATGGGTTGTTATAGTCTCCCAACCTTAAAGAAATCTTGTCCCGAGATTTTGTTGGATGTTGGAGTGATGTTTGGACATAAATGTGGATACTTGGCACGAATTTGATCTTTGCGTTGCCACGTAAATTCTGGTCCTCTTTTAGAGTTCCATCTTACTTTGACTATAGGGATGCGACTTTGTCTTAGTTGCTTGACTTCTTGATCCATGATTTCCACTAGTTCTTCCACAAAGTTGAGTTTGTTATCGAGCCAAAGCTCTTTCATTGGAATGATGAGGGATTCGTCAGATAGGCATTTCTTTAAGTTAGAAACGTGGAAAGTATTGTGGACATTACTAAGTTCTTCAGGAAGCTCAAGTGTGTATGCCACTGGGCCGACCCTTTTAAGGATCTTAAATGGTCCAATGTATCGGGGGTTAAGCTTTCCTTGCTTTTTGAATCGAATGTCACCTTTTCGAGGTGAGACTTTTAACATAACACGATCTCCAACTTGGAATTCTAAAGGTTTTTGCCTTACATTGGCATAGCTCCTTTGCCGATCTCTTGCAGCTTGCAAGCGTTGTCGGATTTGAACTATCTTTTTGGTGGTTTCATGGATTATCTCTGGTCCCGTGAGTTAGACATCTCTAACTTCGACCCAATAGACAGGTGATCAACACTTTCTACCATAAAGTGCCTCGAATGGTGCTGCCTTAATACTGGCATGGTAACTGTTATTGTAAGAAAATTCTACCAGTGGTAAGTGTCTCTCCCATCCTTTTCCAAAATCTATAACACAGGCTCGAAGCATGTCTTCGAGTGTTTGGATGGTTCTTTCACTTTGTCCATCAGTCTGGGGATGATATGCCGTACTCATGTCTAATTGAGTACCCAAGGCACTCTGCATTGACTGCCAGAATATGGATGTGAAATGACTGTCACGATCCGATATGATAGATATCGGCACTCTGTACCATAAGATTATTTCCTTTTTATACAACTTTGTAAGGGTTTCCATACTATCTGTTGCTTTGGTGGGGATGAAATGTGCTGATTTGGTAAGGCGGTCTATAATGACCCAAATTGTGTCATGTCCACTTGAGGTTTTGGGTAGTTTTGTAACGAAGTCCATTGTTATTCTTTCCCATTTCCATGTAGGAATCTTTGGTTGTATCAGTAAGTCGATTGGCTTCTGACATTTTGCTTTAACTCTAGAGCATGTCAAACACTTGTCAACATATTCAGCGATGATTGCCTTCATGTTAGGCCACCAATAGAGTTTCTTTAGATCCTGACACATCTTGTCAGAACCTGGGTGGATGGAATACTTTGATTTATGGGATTCATGCATGATTAAGTCCCTTAAATGACCAAAAAGTGGTAACCAACTTCGATTCTTGATACATAGGGTTACATCAAGACGTACTTCAAATGCTTTGTCCATTCCTCATAGGTTCTCAGCTTTGATGTTCTCTTGTTTGATCGCCTCGGTTTGGGCTTCGAGGATTTGTAAGGGTAATTTTGGGTGAAGGGTCATGACTAATGCTCTAACCCAGAGTGGTTTGATTCGTTCCTTCCAACTTAAGGCATCTACTACAACATTTGCGCAAATCTCACAATCATAATCTGCAAGCAATTCTAGCCAACGACGTTGTCTCATGTTTATCAAACTATGTTGCAACATACTCGCGTGATCAATATATATAATTAGACGAGATCAAATAATATATAACACATTTATTTAACCATCAACCACCATTTAATCCGGTTTTATATATATAATCTAGTAATATGATTATTAACGGATTCATATAAACCAAACGCACCCTTGCTGTAAAACAGCGAACCAAACACGCCTCTTTGTTGTTTCTACTAACCCAAACGCGCCCTATTCGGTTTTCTGCTAACCCAAACGCACCCTATTCGGTTTTCTGCTAACCCAAACGCACCCTATTCGGTTTTCTGCTAACCCAAACGCACCCTATTCGGTTTTCTGCTAACCCAAACGCACCCTATTTGGTTTTCTGCTAACCCAAACGCACCCTATTCGGTTTTCTGCTAACCAAAACGCACCCTATTCGTTTTCCTGCTCACCCAAACGCTCCTACTGCTGTTAAACCCAACCCTAAACGCACCCCTTGGTGCAATCTGCTAAACCAAACGCACCCCTTGGTGCTTCTCTTAAACCAAACGCACCCTATGGTCATTTTTAAAGACCAAACGCACCCTTTTGGTGCTGCTTTAAAACCAAACGCACCCTTATTGTGTTAATAACGACCAAACGCACCCTATGTTGCTATTTCCACATCCAAACGCACCCTTTGGTGCCGTTTTAATAACCAAACGCACCCTACGGTGGTGAACCCAGATCCAAACACACCCCTTCTGGTGTTTATCAAAACCTAACGCACCCTAAGGCTGTAAAGGACAACCAAACGCACCCTTTTGTGCTTCGTTTAAAACCGAACGCACCCTTATGTGGTGTTTCTGAGGGTGTGGCGTGGTGCGGTGGTGGTGGTGTGGCTGTGGTGGTGCGTGGCGTCGGTGGAGGTGGTACGAAGGTGGTGGTGATGTTGACGTGATGATGATGTTGGTGGATGAGGAGATGTGTGGTGTGACGAGGTGATGGTGGTGTGGATCGGTGGTGGGTGATGATGTTGGTGGTGGTGGCCGGCTGTTGGGGGCGGCCGAAAGTGGGCCGGAGGTATGGTGACGGCGCCAGAAAAATGGAGAGGAGGAGTGTGTGTGTTAGGGTTAGGGTTATAATTATGAGAAACCCTAATTCACTTCATATATATATATCTAAAAGTATAGAAACAAAGTGTAATTTTTGCAAGATAATGGTTCGGGACTCGTTTAGGATAGTTAACGATTTATTCACAACACGAAAATTACACCGTTGCGTTCAAAATGATTTTTCCATGAAATATGAGTATTCACTCAACTATTATTGCATAAATGTTTTATAACATTTATTTAAATTTTTTATTATTTATTTGTGTATCATGGATAAACTTTATCCGTAAAGTAAACTTTAACTTAAATCTTTGCGTTTTTAATAAATGTTTTTGAAATAAAATGTTAAATAATTTATTAAATATTTTTATTTAATAAAAAGTGATAATTAAATATAAATTTAATTATTTTTGTGTCGGTACGCGTTGCGTGCGGCTTTCAAAATTTTTTTCAGGGTATTTTAGTCATTTTATGCTTGTTTTCGGGTCTCGGGCAAAACTAAAAAGTTGTCTGGAATGTCGTTTTACATCAAATTGCTTTAGAGTCCGAGTCGTGAAAACGTGATCTAGCGGGTCGTTTTTGACAAGTCAACTTAAAAATAACATATATCTTCTCGTTTTCAAGTCAAATAAGTTAAAAATAAATTTGCACATGAGAGATGTGTAATAATAAATATAATTTATTATTAAAATATGTTTCAAAAAATTATCGGTTACGCGGTAATCGTTTTTATGTGACAATAAAAGATCAAAAGTCAAAAAGTCAAGTCGGACCCGAAAAGTCAAAGGGTAACATAGTCATTTAAAATTCTAAAAATTATCGGTGTTACAGATAATATTTTGGTTAAAACGGGCCAATCGATTCAAACGATGCACATGCTTTCACCTAAGACAGACTCGTTTTACCACACCAAACCGAAAATGGCTTTGGGTTATCAAAATCCTTTTTATCTCAAGCAAGCTCAGCAGAAACAACAGAGTTTGTATAATGGAAAAGTTCTATTAGAAAAGCATGATCCTCCTGCTGTGTATGAATCGGAGGAGACACTGCAACTTCCTCAAAAGAGTCGCTTAAAAATGAAACAATTGAACAAGGAAATAAAACCGGCAAATTATACCAAGATTAATCATCTTTTGGGGGGGTTTTGTTTCTGAAACGGCCAAGTCACGTGAAGAGTTATATTTTTCAAATACTTCCAAAACGGCCAATGTTTCTAAACCAATTTCAATACCAAATGAAGAGTTTTCAGATGATACTACACCAAGTGTTGCACGAAAATTTCTAAATGAGGTAAAAAGCACCATTGTAACTCTTCAACGTGTTGTCAAATAAAAAATGACTTTGGATATACATAATTGGTCGTCTTCTGTTCACCAAGAGATTCAAAAAATTGTAAAGGATGAAATTTTCCCTATCGTTAATCAAGTTGATTCTAGATTGCAAAATATCAAAATATAATTTTTGAAAGAAGCAGCCAAATTTGTTCGAGACTTCAAATCTCTTGCAAAAGAAGCTGATGAATCTCTTACCAAACACAAGGCTTTGGAATTGGAAATCGAGCGTCTCTTGAGAGCAGTTGTCAGTCAAGATATTAGGTCTATTATGCAAAGTAATCTTGTTTTAGATGTATCAAATCTCCAAACTGAGCTTGATCGTACGAAAGAAAGATTTGAAAATTGTATTAAAAAGGAGAATGAATATTCTAAACTTTGGAATGATTGGTACAAAAAGTGTGAAAAATGCAAATATGACAAAATTTCGTACGATAAAGCTTATAATGACATGCAACAAAAGATCGAACGGTTGCAAGCTTAGTTGAGAGATCAAAAGGGTAAAAGTAAGGATACTCTATGTGTATCAAATACCCTTGATCCTTTGTCTCAGAAACTAGAAAATGAGAACGTAGAATTAGAATTTCCGGTTTGAAATTATGAAAAAGAAAATGCTCATCTTAAGACCACATACAAAAAATTGTTTGGCTCTATCTTAGTGACACAGGCTCAAACCAAAACAATAATTAACTCGTTGCAAGATAAATTACATGACACGATCTATGAAAATGCTAAGTTAAGGGTTTAGTTTTTTGATAAGGTTTCTGAACAAAAGGACACAACCAAAGGTACGAGTGTGAATACTCAGTTTTGTAAGCAATCAATTTTGGGAAAACCACCTTCTTCTTCTGGATCAAAACTCTATGCTGTAACTCCTTTCCAAAATCTAAGGGTCTTCGCAAGATTGATAAGACACATGCTTTGTCAAAACCAGTCACTTCAAACTCGGTACCCACACCACAAGAATCAAAAGTTGTGAACAATGATAAGGTGATTGCCCCAGGAATATTTAGGATTAATCCTTTTAAGCCTTCTAGGGAAGAAAAGTATGTACCTAACAAAGTTAGAGCAAGCGTTAGGACAAATCCGATCACTGTTTCATAACCTCATGTCATCACTAAGAAAGATATTAATTCTGACTCAAATGGTTTATCTTCTACAAGAGTAGACAACACTACTAATACTAGAAGGCCACAGACTAGGAGCAATACAAAGAATGATAGGGTCCCTTCTGCGTCTAAGAGTAGTTGCAGCAAGAATAAGGAAGTTGAAGTAGAAGAACACCCTAAGAATTTACTGCTTTCTAAGAATAAGAAACATATGTCATTTAAATGTAATAATGTTAAGCTTGCTATTCATAATGATCAATATGAAGTTGTTTGTGGTACTTGTAAGCAATGTTTAATTACTGCTAATCATGATGTATGTGTGCTTAATTATGTGAATGACATGAATTCTCGTGGTAAGAAACAAAAGGAAAATGTTTCAAACACTAAAAATCAAAAGAAACAAAAGCCAAAGGTTATGAAGCCTAAGAAAGTAGGGTCCAACGAAAGACTTGCTTCACCTAAACCTAGTAAACCTAGATCTTGCCTTAGGTGGTCACCAGCTGGAAGACTATTTGACCTAAAAGAAAAAATAATCACATCCAGTGAATATGAGAGTCAATCTGACTGCTCTAATGGTGATAATGCATGTACTTCTAACCCTCCAGAACCTACAATCAAACGGTTTCCAAATTCCACTTCTTTTCTTAGCAGGCTATCCAAATTTGTTTATGGTGCGTCGACTCGGGTTGTTCCAAGCATATGACTGGGAATCTAAAGCTTCTTATCAATTTTGTCTGGAAGTTTTTGGGAACTGTTCGCTTTGGAAATGATCATGTTGCTGCAATTCTAGGTTTCGATGATCTTCAATGGGGAAATATTTTAATCACCAGGGTTTATTTCGTTGAGGGCTTGGGGCACAACCTGTTCTTGGTTGGGCAGTTTTGTGATTCAGATTTAGAGGTCTCTTTCAGAAGAAATACATGTATCGTTAGAAACTTAGAAGGAGTTGATCTGTTAAAAGAAAATCGCACAACAAGCTTTTACACCATCAATCTTTATGAAATGGCCTCTACATCCCTAATTTACCTTATGGCTCGTGCAACTTCTACCAAGTCATGGTTATGGCATCAACGTTTATCCCACCCCAATTTTGACACCATAAATGACCTTGCTAAAAACGATCTTGTCACCAATCTTCCAAAATTCAAATATCATAAAGAACATCTTTGTCCCTCATGTGAACAAGGAAAAAGCAAAAGGGTATCTCACCTACCCAAACCAGTTCCAAATTCAAGCAGATGTTACACCTTCTTCATATGGATTTGTGTGATCCAATGAGAATTGCAAGCATAAATGAAAAGCGGTATGTTTTGTTGATTATGGATGATTACTCTCGTTACACTTGGGTACACTTTCTCTGATCAAAAGATGAAGCACCAGAAGTGATTAAAATCTTCCTGAAGAGAATCACTGTCCTTCTTCAATCTCCTGTCATCATCATAAGAACCGACAACGGTACATAATTTAAAAATCAAATCCTTAAAGAATACTTTGATAGTGTTGGCATATCTCACCAAGCGTCTTCTGTCAGAACACCTCAACAAAATGGAGTAGTAGAGCGAAGAAATCAGACGTTAGCAGAGGATGCTAGAACAATGTTGATTTTCTCTCATGCACCGTTATTCTTATGGGCTGAAGCGATTGCTACTGCGTGCTACACTCAAAACCGCTCCATCATTCACCGTTGATTTAACAAAACACCATACGAGCTCATTAATGGCAGAATACCAAATATCTCCTTTCTACATGTATTCGGGGCTCTATGTTATCCCAAGAATGATCGTGAATATATTGGGAAGCTTGGTGCAAAAGGTGATATTAGCTTTTTCATGGGTTATTCTGCTGATTCATGTGCTTACAGAGTTTACAACCAAAGGACAAAGAAAATCATGGAGACAATGAATGTGACATTTGATGAGCTTTCAGTTATGGCTTTTGAACAAAGCAGTTCAAGACCTAGGATTCAAAGCATGACTTTTGGACAAATCAATTCAGGACTCGATCTTACCTATGCTCCGTCAATAATAACAACTCAAAAACCAACTAAACGTGAATTGGATTTACTGTTGAAAGCTATGCATGATGATTACATTGGTGGTCAACCGTCAGCTGCTCCAAGAACTGGTCCGGCTGCTCAAGCACTTTAAGTTCTTCAGACTCTAATGGCTACTACAACAACAGCAGACACCGCACCGACACCAACAAATTCATCCTCTCAAGCAACAAATTTTCCAAACACTTCACAGGATGTTGACGAGCTCGAAACACAACAACATGTTCAGCATCAACCCGCAACAATTGCTGACAACGTTCCAAATGCTATGTTTAATGAAAATACGTTTGTAAATCCTTTTGATACTCCATCCACAAGTGCTGATGAATCATCATCTTCACAATATGTGGATCCATCAAACATGCATACGTTTTACCAACCATACCCTCATGAATATCAATGAACTAAGGATCACCCTCTAGAACAAGTGATAAGAGAACCCTCACGACCAGTTTTGACAAGGAATCAACTCTGATCCGATGGTAACATGCGCATGTATGCATTAACAGTGAGCACTATGGAACCCAAAAATGTCAAAGAGGCTATGACCGACCCTGTATGGATTGAATCAATGCAAGAAGAACTTCTACAATTTAAAAGGCTTGATGTATGGGTGTTAGTTCCTCCTCTGGATAACATAAAACCTCTTACATTGAAATGGTTATTCAAAAACAAGCATGATGAAGAAAACACGGTCATCTCAAAAAAGACTCATCTGGTTGTGAGAGGGTACCGCCAAGAGGAAGGAATAGATTTTGAAGAATCCTTCGCTCTGGTTGCTAGAATAGAAACTATCAGGATATTTTTGGCATAAGTTGCACACAAATCGTTCAATGTGTTTCAAATGGACGTGCAAACTGTATTCTTGTATGGTACGCTAAAAGAAGACGTGTACGTGTTCCAACCTGAAGGTTTCATCGATGCTGATCATCTAAGCCATGTCTACAAGTTAAAGAAGGCACTATATGGGTTAAAGCAAGCACCAAGGGCATGATACGATGAATTGTTAACTTTTCTCCTACATAATCACTTCTTTAAAGGCATAATTGATCCAACATTGTTTATAAGGTGCTTCGATGATGACATCTTAGTGGTACAGGTTTATGTTGATGATATTATCTTTGGTTCTACCCACCCTAGGTATACCCATCTATTTTCTGACCTCATTGAAGGGGTTAAAGAATGAAAAAGAATTGTAAGGATAAAGGGTGAAAAGAAAGAAGCCCTCCATACAACCATAGGTAGAAACCGGGTCAATACATAATCTATCGGTAATCACAAAGATGATTCCGATATTGAAGACTGACATCATGGACCCATATACCATGCAAGGCACAACCCTCCTTAGCCACTCAATCTTTTAAAGATTTTTGGTTTATTTCTTACGGATCAACACGTTCTATCTCTTTCTCATTCCGAGATCATTGATATTAGAAATGGTGGCAGTCCGCTCCATCCTCTGATAACCAAATAAAAAAATGTGTCACTATATCTATAGTGCTAGGAGCCAACGAGATCTATCAAAAATATCACTAGGACACAAAATCCAATATACAAAATGTCGTACATCATTATACAACATTTGGTATCAAAAAAGTCCTACGCATTATCCTTGTGGTAATTGCCAAAACATTCAGAGTGATACTCTTCAGTATTCAAAGTGATGAATGGAAATCCTTCCAGAGTCAACATCAAACAGCTCTGTGGTAGGTGACTTGCGAGATTCTAAATGAATCTAGCTTGTGTCAACTGAATATCGATTTTGGTCTAGTTTATTAATTGACGACTCAATCAGAAAGATAGTAACTATCTGATTCACTCTTACCGTGTTGTCTACTTTGGAACATTCCGGTAATGAGAATAAGCAAGTACGGTGAGTCTAATGCAATCGCGTTAGAGGATCTAATACTTTGAGCTAGAAACCCTGTCAAGGAGGTTCTTCTAAATTGAACCTACCTAATCATAGGTACAGTATTTATACTATAAAACGGTCCTTACAAAACCAGAGGTTAATGTAACCGAACTCAAGATGAATGATAAAGCCATATTCGTCTATATCTGCTATTTATCACTAACATCAATTTTCAGGTATAAGTGACGGCGTTACAACCTCATTCCAGCGGAGTCAAGATTTAAGACCTCATGCTCAATCGACAAAGATATATGCATGAGGAAAGCTCAAGCTACCAAAGTCTTTCGCAATCTCTGATGTACAAGCACTTCCTCAAAAGAACATTTTTAACAAGATTACCGGACAATAACAAAGATATATCTTACAAGTGGATCAAGTACTACTCCTACCATGATGTGGTACAAGTAATCATGTTAAAGGAAATTTTGAGGGAGATTGTTAGCAAGCTTTCAAGACCTTGAGCATGAGGGTGGAGACACAAGATCGCAAGGCGGCATAAAGATTCAAGGATAAAGATTTAGAGATCTTAGTAGTCAAGACAAATCAAATCCGAAGACCGCGATATAAGTATTTTGTCAAAATATATCAAGTTAAAGATCAAGATCCACGATTACAAGCATGCGAAAGGATCTTCAAAAGAATTCCCAAGAACACAAGGCTCCAAGACTCAAGATGTCACAAGAAGGATCCACAATTAAATAACCACCCCTTAGGGGGAGATTGTTAGCCGTGTTTTTAGTAAAGTGATGGTCATTATCAATCGCGAGCCTTGTATAAGAAAACGTAGTTTACGGGAATCACTTTTAAGCTAATTGGGTCTAGGTGTCGGGCTTAAAGCCCAGTTGTATTATGTTCGGCCCAACATAAAGCCAAAACAAACCACCTTAGGTTTTATCTCTTGTAAATATAAATATCCCTTCCTAGTAAGTTAGGAAGGGTGTTGCTTCTCATTTTCTTTTCTTAACAAGTAACCATTTTTCTCCTTTATTTCTCTATCTAGTTCTTTCTCTCTCTAAGATTTTTTATTTTTACTTTTGTGTTTATGGTGATGAAATGATATCATCTAACACACACACACACACACACACAAACACTCTATTATCTTAGCCATTGATTACACCACTTCATCAATCCAACTTACCTCACTTTCATCTCCTCCATTGGATTGAAATTCAAATGGCAAACAAACACACATCCCTCTACAAACAAACATACTTCACTCTCTAAACAAACATAATTCTCTATCCACCCTTGATCTTGCCACTTCATCTATCCAACATACATCCTCACCATCTTATCTTAACCCTTTATTTTAAACAAGATTAAGAGGCTCCTTTCCATCCCATCACCATCATATCATGCCAACTCACATACACCCCATCCTTATCTCTTTCTCTTATCTAACATGTGCCTAATACATTTTGAAATTCAAATTTTAAATCTTCTCCCCATAACATCCACCCTTTCTCTTCAAGTTAAGAATATTCTTGGAATATTCTCTTGTACCTTAACTAGCCATTCAAACCATTAGTTGGATCCCAACTAAGCTAGTTACATTTGCAGAATACCCAAAATACCATTGTCTGATTATTATTTTCTATCTTTTTAATATCAGACAAGCAAAAGGCTTTTAAATTCTTCACAAACGCTTTTATCAAATAGCTATTTGAGTTGGTTAACCTTGAGTATAAGAATGATTAAAAGGTCATAGCGTGAAACACTATTGGGGGTTTAGCAAGTGCAGGTATTTAAAATGCTAAAGTCCCGAAGAAAAATAATTTGAAAAACTAGCGTGTTGGCCACGCGCTGATGCGTGGGTAGCATATCGCTCGTGAATTATTTTACCAAGTTTAGGACTGTTGGCCTATAAAGACCTACCCCTGGCCTTTGTATTCCTCACCTTTTGCAAACATTATTTCCTCTCTTTTTTCTTCTCTATCCTCTAAGTCTAACATCTAAGTGTTCCAAACTTCTCATCTCATCATTCTATTGAAGTGAACACATCTCCGCAAGAGAGACACACAAGTACCTAATCCACACTTGTGTGTTTTGTCGAGGGTCTTCTTTCTCATACCCTTTCTTTAGTATCGAGTCTATAGGTTAGGTTAGGACTTGGTTCAACTATCTATCATTCAATCAATCGAGTTGTAAGAGAAGTCTTGTATCTGATGGATCAAGCCTAGATCATTGGAGATCTAGTTGGGGTTTGGTAAGCTTCCAAAGGGAAGTATTTGTGGTTATAGGTTAAGTTGAATCACGGGTTCTTAGGGGTTGATTCTGAGGGCGGAATACCGTGGGTAGTAACTCTTCTTAGTGAGTGTCGATCTTTGTGCATATCGGTGGAGTTAAATTGCAATATGGTTTGTAGTCCACCATAAGGATTATACTAAAATATTATAGGTGTCATGAATTCACAACTGGACGTATGGATGGACTAAACCCCCCTTCCCGAACCAGTATATATCGTATAGTCTCTCTATCTACTCTTTGTTCTCATTACAAAGTAGATTAGTGCATCACTCGGTTCTTTCAAGACTTGAAGTTTTGTAAACTTCAAAGAAGTCAAGAAAACCGTGTTCACCCCCTCTACGGTTCTACAATATAAAATTTCATGCATTCATTTCATAAGCTAATAAATTTATCAAAAAAGATGATCAAACAAATTTCATAAGCTGATAAATTTATCAGCTTATAAAATGAAGTTTCATAACTGTTCCAAGTAGGTCACTAATTTTCAACCAGTTTTGAAAAATTTTCTAGAATAAAATAGTATTGTAGTGTTGAGCGGCTTTTGCTACTTGATAATTTTTTTTGGGTAAAGTTGGAACAATGATAAATCTTGGAAAGAGTAGAAGTCTAAGGTCGGTATTGCCTAGAAAACTAGAAAATCATTAAAGAAACAATGAATTAAGAAAGAAACATCGAGCATCGTATTATAAAGTTGTAACAATACGTGTAGTTTAGGTATATGAATTGCCTAATTTTTTCATAATTAAATATGTTTGGTTATTATCAATATAAGGAAAGTCAGCACTTAATGTTTTCATGCCTTAATTCAAGGTTTCTTACATCAAAGTTTGAATCGTTGGGCTCTCTCACTCAAATTAGAGTTTATATGCAGGTCTATATTCTAACAGATTTGACAATTTCAGTGTGAATGTGGCTGTGGATGGAAGTATCATGAATCTAGGGCTTTGGGATAATTATGGTATGTCAATAATTTGATTATACTCTAGATGCGTTTTTTTAACTGTCATGGCTTACTTTCTTGACTCATGAGTACAAAGTTTTGTTTATTAAGATCAAGAAGATTATAGCAGAAAGTTAATCTATTTGGTTCCAAGTTTAACAATCGTATTAACTATCTTATAAAGAATCGTATAAAGAATATGAAATTAAGGGCATAATGAGCCCAACCGAACCTCCTATTTGGTCACCAAGCCCCAACCGAAGCATCTACATCAGAATCGGTCACCAACACCCAACCGACCCACCCCTGGATCGGTTACTAAGCCCCAGCCGAACCTCCAAAACTCTTAACCCAGAACGAGTCCAAACTTAAAACTAAACCCTAGTTTTTAAAATTAGGGTTTTTGTATATTTTTAGGGTTTTAAAAGGTTATTTTTATTATTAATTTAATAAAAATGAAGTTAGGGTTTTTTAGTGGGAATTAAATGTTAAAAAGGTAATTTTTTGAAGTTAGTGGTTATTTAATTAAGAGGTTTTAGGTAAAAAAATTAGGGTTTTTAAGTTAAAAGGGTTTAAACTTTAAGGTTTTTTAATAAAATAAATTGATAGAGTTGCAATCTTTTGACTCGGTTCGTGTTAAAAATACAATCTTTTGATAAAACTCTCACAAAAACAACACTTACTCTCGTCAAAACGATACTTACAAATATCAATTCTCCCAAAGACTACACGATCAAATTTACAATGGCTACTATGGCAGAGAACGTTATTGTTGCAGGTTCTGAAACCCGTCCCCCGATGCTCGAGAAAGGCATGTATGATAGTTGGAAGACCCGGATTATTCTCTATATCTGAGGCAAAGAAAATGGTGAAATGTTAAAAGACTCAATCGACAACGGTCCTTATCAATTCAAGTCAGAGATTACTGTTAAAGACATAGATGGCGTTATCAAAATCCGTCTTCTTCAAAGACTTGAAGACCTTGCTGGAGAAGACAAGTTACGTTATGACAGTGACATCAAGGTTGTCAATATACTCCTTCTCGGATTGCCAGTTGACATCTACACTCTCATCAACCACTATCAAACTGCAAAAGAAATATGGGATCGTGTCAAAGAACTTATGGAAGGCACAGAAATGACCAAGCAAGAACGTCAGTCCATGATATATGATGAATTTAACAGATTCGCATCTAAGCCAGGAGAATCAATCCACTCATACTATCTGAGGTTTACAAAGTTGATTAATGACATGAGAATGATTCCCATGACCATGTCACCTTTGCAAATCAACACGAAGTTTGTCAATCATCTTCAACCTGAATGGAGTAGGTTTGTCACAGCAGCTAAATAAGCAAAAGATCTTCATAGTATGAACTTTGATCAGTTGTATGCTTTCCTCAAACACAATGAAAAAGATGCTAAAGAAGTTTGAGAAATGCGACAACGATTCCCAGTACCACTTGCTTTACTGGCAAACACCTACAACCCACCTCTTTCATACAGCAGTCATCAAACACAGTATCACACTCAACCAACTGAATTTTATCTACCATATCAACACTACCAATCAAGCACTCCAATAACCTAACAACTTTCAGTCACCTCCACTTCAGAGCTATTTACCTACAGTTTTTCAAAAACCACCAACATTTCAACCTGAAACCAAACTTGTTATACCAACCTTTCTTCTAACAGATGATCCAATAGCCAGTCTTAACAAAGATATGATCTTTTTGATTCAAGTTGAGTCTCAAATTTCCTCCTCAAATAACAAGTTTGAATATTCGTCTAATCCAAGAACAAGAACTCAAGCTTCAATTCAAAATGGCTAAGTTACGGTTTAGAATGTTCAAGGTAGACAGTCTCAAGGTTATACAAGAAATGCGGGAAACAATCAAGCTTTAGGAGAAAGGGTTGTCAATACAGTTGGAAATACAGGGGCAAATCAACCAAGGGTAGTCAAATGTTATAACTATAATGGTGAAGGTCATATTGCTAAGCAGTGTACTGCAAAGAAAAAGGGTGAAAGATTCTGAATGGTTTAAGGATAAGATACTACTTGCTCAAGCATAAGAAGCAGAAGTTGTATTGGATGAAGAGCAACAGTATTTCTTAGCTGACAATTTGGAAGAAATTGATGACTGTGGGGATCTCCAATTACAAGCTACAACAAATTTCAAGGCAAACCACGTTGATGCATATGATTCAGACTATGATGACGAAGCTACAGCAAATGCAATCTTCATAGCAAATTTTTCTCCTGTTGGTTCTTTCAATGATGACATGGTTGAACCACGTTATGATTCTGACATACACTCTGAGCTACCTCATTACGACACCTATCATGATTTTGATATGCTTAATTCTAATATATAAGAGCTGGGATATATTGAAAACATTGTATCTAATAATGAGTCATATGATGAGCTTAAGGGTAACATCGATGTTATATCTTATACTGATTATATGCTTACTATTGGAAACGATGAAGATAACTATGTTCCTCCTCCTGTACAAAAGAATGATATGATGTTGTCTGTAATTGAACAAATAAAATCTCAAGTAGAAAAATGTAACATGGTAAATCAAGAGTCAAAAAGTGTGAATGAATCATAAAGAGTCATACTTTTAGAATATGCAGTTAAAGATGGTCATTCAGAACAGGAAGCATATCTAAGTCATGAATTATACTCAGCCATTAATGATCGTAATAGAAAAGTAAAAGATTTTGAAAAACAAGTTTTTTCTCAACAAACACAAATGAAGGATTTAAATAATCACATTGCTTTTCTAAAGAAGAATTTTGAAAACTCAAACAAGATTCGTCTAAAAGGTATGAAAAGAACATCAGTGAAATTGTAGATTTGGAAAATGCGAAAAGGAACTTGAAAACATTATTTTTAAAGTTGGTCAATCTGCTCAAACTATGCATATGTTAACCAAACCTCAAAATTTTTATGATGAAACACATAAGATAGCTCTTGGTTATCAAAATCCTTTGTATCTTTCTCAAGCTTGACGGAAACAACATGCATTATATAATAGAACGGTGTTGATTAAAGAATATAATCTTGTATCTGTGTATGATTCTGATTAAACCTTGATACTTGCTGAAGAAAGTCGGTTGAAAATGCTTGAAAAACAAACTGTTGTTAATACTAAACCGATTGATTACTCCAAATTAAACAAACTTTATGAGATTTTTGTTCCACAAACAAAATTGTCAGCAGAACAATTATATTGGTCCTCAATACCAAGTCCTCCTATAACTGTTTTAAAACCCAAAGTTGATCCCAAAAAACTCCCATCAACTAGTCAGGTTCTCAGGAATCTGAACAAAGCACGAGATCTTCTCACTAAGTTTAATGAATGCATCAAGAGAAGAACTACGTTGTCTCCTCATGAGATTGGTAGTTGGGAGTAATCAGATATAAAAGGTGCTTTTAAAGTAGATGTCATACCATTTTCTGAAAACCTAAAAGAAACTTTCAAACTTTTTGAAAATGGATTTATTATAGAGGTTAAAGAAATGAAAGATATTTTTGAACAAATGGAAGACGAGGTTGATCAATGTTCTCTGACAAAGAAAAGTTTTGAAATTGAAAAAAAACAACTTTTAATCAACAATGACTGACTCTTAGAAGAAAATATCGCTAGTGATATTATGTGCACATACTTACGTTTGTTGAATGAAGTTGATAATTGTGGAAAGTGTAAAAGTCTTGGCATTGTGCTTTTAGATCTTCAAGAATCAAACAAATCATTATGTGAATTAAGAAAATGGTTTGAAAAACTTGAGGAATACAATATTACTCTTGATATTGCTTTTCAAAATCACAAAGAACAAATGATTCTGAATTATCCGGACACAAAAAATAAGCAGTTTTTGGTTGAAACAATCAATAATCAATCTGTTAAGATAAACAATCTAAACATGCAATTGCAAGACAAGTCACACGTAATCAATGAGTTGAAACATCTTTTTGCTCAAAAGAGCCAAAAGATTCAGTGTGAATTACCTGTTTTTGATTCTAGGATTCAGAAAATAGAGGATGAGAACGTGTCCCTAGCTTTTTAGGTTTCTTCCTTAGTTAAGGAAAGAGAACATATTAAGTTAGAACATAAGAAGTTGTATGATTCAATCAAGCTGACACGGGCATAAATGAAAATTCAAACTGACTCTTTGCAACAAAAACTTAATGATCAGATTTCTGAAAATAACAACTTAAGATCACAATTAAAAGGAAAGTTTTATGAATGTCAAATGAATCATGATGGTATAAGTGTGAACACTAAGATTTCTAAACCTTCAACTTTAGGAACTAAACTTTATTCAGTAACTCCGCTTCCTAAATCAAAGGTTAATCCTAAAGTTGTTGAGAAAAATGATTTATTAAAATTAGTCAATTCACACTTGACTACCAAGAAGATAATTGAAAAATGTATAAAAGTTCTTGCCCCAGGATTGCTTAAGATTGAGTCTGAACCAATCAATGCGTACTTTAAGAACAATAAGGCTATGCATCGCGATTATCTGAAAATCACTAAGGAGCATGTAGCAACACTACAGGAATTATTAGTAGAAGCTAGAGCATTAAAACCTTTAGATGAACATATAAGTCATGCGTCTAAGTTTGTTGAGCGAATTCAAGAATTGTTAGTGTATGTTAGTGCCTCATGCCCTTTCACTCAAAGCGAGAATGAAAAGTGAGGTCCTGCTACAAGACATAAAAGGAACAATAAGCCTTACGTAGATGCATCTAGAATGAAACAGACAATTAACACAATCACAAAAGAGCATGCAATAAAGCAAAACACTCGAAAGACTGACAACACTATGTTGCCTTCTATAGTGTAACACCCCCAAATTGGGTCGTAGCAGAATAAGGGTCTGGGGCGTGTTACTTCATAGATCAATAACACAAGATATATATAGAACGACCAAAAAGTCGTTTAAAACTGATACATTGGATTTAACAAAGTATTTGTTACATAATCCTGAAGCTTCACTTGTTCAAAATACAAAGATTTCTAGCCCATAACAGATATACAAAATGTGATGCGACAAAATCTTTAATGCATGATATCCAAATCAAAACCACCAATGTATCCCTTGCACCTCGTGCTTATTGACCTCCTGAAAAACATTGCTTTAAAATGTCAACAATAATGTTGGTGAATTCATAGGTTTGATAAATCGTATATTGTAGGACCACAAGATTTCCCAAGTGTATGATAATGCAACAGATGCAGACATCATATAAATGTAATTACGTTGCCCTAAGCTCATGACACTGAAGCTCGACATAAATGAATACCATATAAATGGCCTACATTGCCCGTGATGATGTTCTAACCCGCAACATCCTATGTTCGACATGGTATACGTTCGTTTGCCCAGTGATAGCTAATCACCCGAACAGGGATGTCAATCCCAATAGATCTATTCATAACATTCGCGCTCATAATCCAGTAACTGACAGTTCATGATAATGGGCTCAACTAGGGTTATCGCTACTTAGGCAACACGTAATCATAATGTAAAACTTAACCACTTATGTCCAATTGTAAAACAATGCATGTTTCTCACCCCAAAAACTTATAAAACAAATCATGTAAAACGTGGGGCTATGAACTCACCTTGAGTGAGCGAATATCAAGTGTATCACAGAAAATGCGTCACGGTAATGATCGAGTGCAACCTAATCCAATATAGGTCGTATAAGTACTAATCACATTGGGTAACTACTACCATATATAATTCTATATAGCTAATCACCATCTAATTGTTTTAGTGAAATCATATTTATAAAGTTAAAACGTTTATAAATATACCTTTGGTAAAAATGACATAACTTTCACGTTTCAAGTCCGTTTCTTGCGTTACTTATGTCCACGCTTTCGTATTATGACGAGTTATCAAAATTTGACGTTTTCATATTTTTAGTCCTTTGATGAACACTGATTTTTACTGTTCACATCAGTTATAACCTTATTTTTATAACTTTAATTAACGTAAAACTCGTAAATGTCGTATTTTATTCGTTATAGCTCCGTTTTTAGCGATTCTTTCGAGTACGTCTTCGTTATTGAAAGTTCTATCAATTTATTGATGTTTTCAAAATATATGTTTCTGTCATGAATAGTAAATTTTTACTGTTCATAGTTTATAAAATTACTTTTATAAACTTTAATTATCGCAAACGCCGTATTTTATTTGTTTTAGCTCCGTTTTTTTTAATTCTTTCGAGCATGATCTCGTAATTGAAAGTTCTATTTACTTATTAGGTTTAAAAAAACAAATGTTCCTGAGATGAACAGTAACTTTTATAAAAATAGTTTTATAAAAGTATTTTTATACATTTTAAGTATATAAACTCGCGTAATTCATAACTTCTTCGTTTTTAATTGAAAAATTACGTTTCTTATTGTTTTGGAATCATAAAAATATGCGTGATTTAATAAAAACACCAAACCTTCTGTTTGTAGAATTTTTATAACAAGTTTTTATAAAAATTCTTTTATAACTCCGGTTATTATCGTAAAACTCGTAAACTACGTATCTTTTTCGTTATTAATCTATTTTTCGAGTTCCTTACCTTTTTGGAATCGTCATGAGGTGTACTATCTTTATAAAATATAAAACCTACTGTTTGAAATTCGAAACCAACATCCCTTTTTATAGCTTTTATATAGTTAATTATATACTTTTGTTTTACATACTTTCCAACTAATTAAAATACCACAATTCCTTCACAAGTCTTTATATCATATGTTTTACATATAATAGTGTCCATAGGTCCATAATTTGTCCAAGAAATGTCCAAGTTAACAAAATCACAAGTTTACATACTCATTTGCTTATAACATGTATAAGTAACTTTTTATAACAACTAGTTTATACTTATACATTTTATACTTAAACCAAGATTGTACAACACTTATAATCTCATTATAACATGATATTACCATCAACATAACATGTTTAAAAGTGTACAAAATGATGATCACAAGTAAAAACTCTTTTTACATGTTTAAAAGTCCTAAATGGTGATTTTTGCTATAAAGAACTTATATACACATAAAATGATAAATGTAAAGACATAAAGAGTTTTAGATGACCTTATGATGATGTATGATGATAACCAATACAATATAAACCCTTGTTTAGATGAAAAACCAAAGTTTACAAGCTTAGAAAACCTTAATTCCAATAGAAACCCTAATCTTGCTTTATCCTTGCTTAACCCTTGTAAATGCCTAAACCAATCCTTCTAACCACCTTGGGACATCTTAGATATCATGTAGGAATGTGTGTAAATGTTCCAATTAAAATTTTGTATGGATTTGGTATGTTATTGAGTTGAGCCGTGGGCTTAAGCAAAAGAAAGAGAGAAAAGATGAAATTTTCACCTTAGGAAATGAAGTGTATGTATTTACTTATCTTGTTGCTAGCTTATATATGTCAAGACTTAGTCAAAGAATGCATAGAAAGTCTTTGGGACACAAAGAGGGTTTCAAGGAAGTCTTTGGTCAAAAGAATGGGAAGTATTGCTAGGTTTAATGGCAAGTGATGTATAAAAGACCAAGTGGTGAAATGTAAGATATTTCTTTTGTAT
>BQNB010119782.1:0-11124 GCA_026074375.1 Tanacetum coccineum
CAAAAAAATAAAAATAAAAAGGAAGGTAAAGAATTTTAAACTTAAAAACTAATATAAAAAATTGAAAGTAAAAGGTTAAAAGTGAAAAAGTTGAAAGGACAAAGGGCTCTAATTAATCTTGCTATAAATCAAAGGGTTAATAGTGAATTATTTAAAACCTAAAGGTTAAAAATGAAAACTGTTGAGAAGTCGAGGGGCTGAATATGTAAATTTCCAATTATATTAATTAAAAAAAAACCAACGAGTTCCCACCATTTTTCATGTCTTCTTCGTTTAAAATTTTTTTAGAGAAATGATAACGTTTGATATTATAATCTCGCGGAGTTGTACGGTTATCGTCGGTTCAATGTGAGTATACCATGATGATCGAAACAAGTTCACGATCGCAATGGTATAGGTTATAAGTCCCGTGGATAACCGAAACACGAACCCGAAAAAACCGAAACAACACGAATCTTAAACGTTTAACCTGCCATCAATATGTTACACGTGCATATATTGCAGACTCGAGTATAGTTTCGATTTAGAAAATGACACAAACCGCAAAGCTTTGTTATCCCTGTCAAACACAAATCGCAAGACACAAAACGCAATCCTTTTCTCGGACAAAACGCAATTTGTCTTTATACAAAACGCAACGTTAGGAAATTTTTGGCAGCATAACGGTTGTATTTGCTTCAAAAAGGTCTTCACTCAGGCAAATCTCAATGCCAATGTAACAAAACGCAAGAACCTTTGAAGAAACAAACCGCAACTCCTTGAAGGCAAAACGCAATGTAACTTGGAAAAAAAAACACAAAACGCAACCTGTAGGGACAAAACGCAGTACGTACTTTTTAGGACCACAAGTCACTTTCAATGAGTCGTTATCACTTGGTACTCTCTTGTCCCCTTATAACTATGATGCAATTCTTATATCTATGATGCACCAAAGTTATAACTACGATGCGTTAATTATAACTATATTGAACCTAAAATTGCTTGTGATGCACTAATGAAATATTTTTATTTTTTGAATTTTTTTTCGCGAAAATTTTATTTTTTTCTCTAAAACTTGTTCTAGTGCATCATAATTATAAGTTTTGGTGCATCATGGTTATGAGTTACTACAACATAATTGATTAACCAAACTTATAACTATGATGCAATTTTTATAACCATGATGCGCCAAACATATAACTACGATGCGATAAATTATAACTATAATGCACAAAAAATGCATGTGATGCACTAATGATATAAAAATGTGGATTACTTGTATAGATACAAAAATCATAGTTAACTATGATGTAGTAACAATGATTCAGTATATATATAACAATGTTGTAAGTTAAGATATTGATTCTACAAAAGGATAACTATGATGCAGTAAGTTAAAACTTTTGATGCACCAAATTTATAACAGTGATGCATTATAAACCAATGCATCAACACATGCAGTAACTTATAACCTTGGTGCACCATACTTATAACCGTGATGCACTAATTTATAAACATGATGCACTGAACTTTAAAGTGTGATGCACTGCAACATTTCATATGAATGATGCAATAAATTATAACTGTGATGCATTAACATATAAACATGATGCACAAAAAAATATAATTGTGATGCACTAGATTTTTTTGGGTATAATTTCTTTTTCGTAAGAAAGTTTTGAAAAAACAAATTTTGGAAAAAAAATTTCAAAAAGAAATATTTCGGAAAAAAAAATTCGAATTTTTTTTTTCCAAATTAATTTTCCAATTTTTTTTCAAAGGAGATGATGTGTCACGATGATAAGGCAATGTGATGTGGCATGGTGATGTGGCAAAGTGACACATGTCACCTTCACAATCAATCTTACCCTTTTTATTATAAAAACTTTTTTATTATAAAAACCTTTTTATTATAACCTCACCATATATATATATATGTGTGTGTGTGTGTGTGTGTATGTGTGTGTGTGTGTGTGTGTGTGTAATTATCACCTTTAAAAAAGTTATAAAAACTTTAAAAGTAAAACTGTCGCGCGCGCAATTTTGAGCTTTTGCAGTGATATATATGCAATTCCCCTTAAAAAATACATAAACATTTTTTTAAATCACCTTGGTAACTATTTCATCCGCCTCATAATTATTGTTCACCGACAAAAAATAAACAGTTTAAAAAAGCATCATGATTAAAGTTTTTCCACTCATACTTTTTGCACAATGACAGTTTTACCTTTAACCAATTAATTTATAACTTTTTTAAAGTTTGTAATTATCACCTCAAGTAAAGGTGATATGGTAAACTTAATCTAAATTTACTGTCTATTTTTGGAAGTGGACAATTAATTTGGAACAACCAAAAAAGAAACATGGACAATAATTATGAGACGAAAAGAGTAATATTTATAGTTTTACACTATACTTTCCTTTCTTTTTTGAGAGAAGGTTTAACAAAAAAAGCAGGTAATATATGTTTGTGTGTGCCGATTAAATTATTACAAGTAGTATTTTTTTTTTTAAATTTCTGTACAATTGACTATGATTTTATTGCAATGAAAATAGGATGTGGGAAGAAAGGACAAGGAAGAGGAGTCTGAGGATTTTGACAGATCTAAGTTAGAGGTCAATGATGAAGAACAAGAGTCCGAAAGTGGGGGGAGGTATGCTGCTAAAACTTTTTAAGTGCATTTCTGTTTTTTTCATGACTGAACCAAAGAAATTTGTCACTGGTATATGATGAACAGACAACTTAAAGTCAGTCATTTATTCGTGATTGCATAGTTTGCACTTAATCACTTTGATATAATGCCTAAATTTGTTCTATATTTTAGTAATGCAATGCACCTTTTAAATGTTATCACGTTGTTGAACCCTAAAAAACACAAAAAATATTTGAAATCTAGATGAACCTTGAAAAACACAAAAAATACAAAATAATAAACCCTTTTGATAAATCTGCACTTTTGTTGAGGGGTGTTTGGATAAGCTTTTCTAACGCTTAAGTTTAACCAAAGGGCTTATTAATGTAACAATATTTATGGAGTTTTTTGAAACAGTTAGAGTACATTAGATATCGGTAGTGTGCAGAATGTGGCTTAATTTTTGCTGACATGGACGTTCATTGCACCTGATTTTATGTGGCTGTGTCCCTACACCGTGCCAATCAACCATAGGACACAAACTGAGAAACTAAACGGTGATTTGGCATGGGAGATATTCTATAAAATTCTACTAATTACTACTTCACAACTATTTGGATCATGGCTTTGTGTAAAGTCTTTTCTGTGTCATTTTTTAGGGAATAAACTGGAATACAAAATGTCACAGTTTGATTTGATTCACTCAGTAAGATGAACCTATAACTATCCTTTTCTTTACATACCAGATAATGAAATGGAAAGTAGGCTGAATGTAATGAACCTGTTAATGGAAAGTTATTATTTTGCAAGTATTCTTTTAGTTATCGAGTAATGAGTAGGCTGAAAGTAACGAACCTGTATCTTTATTCACATGTCAATCATGTTCCTCCGATATGTGAGGGGGACGTTGTATGAGGGAGACGACTTCTTCATTTATGGGTACATGACTTATGATTTTGTTACCTCTCATAAATAAACCTTCTGGTTTTTTATTTCTGTGTTTTTCAGGTTCATCTAGATTTCAAATATTTTTGTGATACCTATTAACTGTTATATTAAACGGGTCACTAAAATATATTACTTAAAATGGCTTATGGATTAGTAAAATACCAATTCTCTTGATTTTCATTGTTATATCTTAGAGGGTGATCCCCGGCTCTGACTCTGACCAGTACTAGGCGGGCAGACATTTTTGCTGTTTGTTTTTTCATTTTCATTCATATTCCCTCTGACTCGGTAAGAGGTGTTCAACACGTCTGACACCCTCTTAACCCACCATTCAACCCAATAATGAATGTCTCTAACTTGCAACACTAGCATACAAGTCACGGTAACAAACGTTTTCTGAACGACCGTTTGACCACTTGGTCTTGCTGATTTTTAGATAGGATTACAAGATATAGATAGGATTACATTAGCGTACGGGTCATGGTAACAAACGTTGCAGCCCCATACTAGGTGACTTAATAGCATTAATGTTGGTCTAGGAAAACATGGTTCTTATAAAATGTAAATTATGTGAAGATGAACTTGTAACCTGCTAAACCATAGTTTGAAAATCATTTATGTTTATGTACAACCCGAGGTTGTGCAATAGACACTTTATTTCTAATGTTTTTTCCAAGTTTGTTGATGTCTAAATGGTCATTGTGCTTATTTTTAAGGATAATCTGAATTATCCATTCTAGTGATAAATTATTAAACAACAACATAACAACAATTACTAGATCGAAAAAAAGTTACTAGAAGATGACATCATGTATCGTGCATAATTAACGATTTTGTTCAGGTTTTCAGCCTTTGTTTCTGGCAAGGGTTGTTTGTGTTGACGATATTGCATCGACTCTTTTTTCGCTTTAAAATCATATTGCAATATGAGAGCTGTGACTCTAAACTTTTTTTGTGTCCATATGTTACAAGCACTTGTAATATAAAGACTATTATACAGTCAATGTACTTTATCATTTAGGAACATAATTTCTACGTGTAACAAAATTATTCTACGCATCAATTTCTACTTAAGAAATATACACATTGAACCCTAACTAACTTTCATCATATCAAATGATAAAAAGTAAACTCAATTTCTACTTTTAAATAGTAACTAAATAGTGAATTAACGATTCCATACCTTTAACATAAGAGTGGATGTGGTCGTATTCATAGCAAAGGCAACCATGGCATTTGGTAAAACCTTTGAAAACAATATTGCCTACAGCATCTTTTCTCCAACGGTCCGGGTCGCGGCCCGAGACTTCCTCAGCCAGGTCCCAACACATCTGTTTCATTAACTTGGTGAAAACACGTGTAGCGTCCTTCTCATTAGCAGCGACAACTACGACAGACTCTTTCCCAATGGCGACCCCTTCGCCGGACCGGCGAGGTGGACTTGAAGTTTTGGGTTTTGGTAATTTGCCAGACATGGTGGTGCAGACGGTGGACTTGAGAGAGGTAAAATGAAGTAAGAAAATGAAGTATATATAGTGGTCAAAGCGGGTCAATACTGACTTTCCCGCCCTTTTTATAGTTTGTTATTCTGTTGCACAAAACGAAGAAGTGTTATAGTTTTCATGCAATTCTAAATAAGGGTTTAAACTACTTTTGAAAGGGTTTCAGAAGATTAAGGGTTCAAGTGTATTTTAGATGTTGAAGTAAGATAAAAAGGTTCACTTTAAAAGGGTCAAAAGTATTTGAAAGGTTCAAATCAAAGGGGTCAATGACCATTTTTATGAAAGCCTTAAAGATTTACAAGCCTAGCATCAAATTTTCGGATTTAACCCCTTACCGTTAACATCGTTTCACCCTTAGTCCATCAATAGTCAGCAGTTGTTATCGTGTCAACTTCTACCAGAGGCGGAGCTATAGGGGGAACAGTGGGCAGGTCTCCCTCTCCCCCCTAAGAAAAAAAAATGTTGTAGCGTAAATTTTTGAGTAATTGAGATATTTTTTTATTCCCCAACCTCCCCACCCCACCCCCCCCCAAAAAAAAGTGTATTTCTTATCTAAGTTGAAACTCAAAATCGGATTTTAAGCAATTTTTTAGAACAAGGAGCTGATTTTAATTGTTGGAGTGGTGAAAACGCCATGGAAGATCAATGGAGCAGGTTTTGGTAAAGTGGTGATGATAAAGTAGTGCAAGATAAAGGGGGTGTTTGTTTCGGCTTATATGTGGGCTTATGGGCTTTTCCACGAGCATTAAACACCGAACCATATCTATCAGATTGGACTCTAACCTCATTGAAGTCCCCCATAATGACGACCTGCCCTTTCCATCTAGTAATCTCGCATTGCAAATAATCCCATAACATGAACTTTTCCTTAATATTGTGAGGCGCATATACCACACCAATAAGAAGGTTCTGACCTGTATGACACCATTTCCCCCTAATCAAAACAAAAGAATCCGAAATCGTGACACTATCTTTGACAAAAAAATTAGGATCCCAAATACACAAAATACCACCCGAGTTTCCAACAGCCTCACTATGGACGTAATCAAAAGATAAATTACCCCAAATGTTCTGACACATGTAACATGCATATTATTCATCTTCGTTTCTTGTAGAGCAAGAAAGTTCACCTTATGTTTATTACACAACTTTAACCCAATATTTTTTAGCCTTTTGGGCGAGGCCTTGGTTATTTAAAGATAAATCAATTCATTTAAAAACCTTTTCACTCCTTTTGCTTCGTAATCTCGGCAAATATTTGCGTGGTTCCTCCATTTTGTTAATCCCATAAACGTAACAACTTTATTCACCTCTTCAAGGGGACAGCTAATATTGAACCACCAGTACGTGGTAACTCGGATTTTTTGAAATGACCAGATGAAATTAAGTTGTCACCACTTTCGACAGACTTCTTTGGAGGCTTACCATTCTTATATGATCCAACTTATCAGTATGATCATCAATGTTTACATTCTCTCCTCCTGATGCATTTTTCCACAACATAGTTTCTTTAGGTGAGAAACTCAGGGGGGAATGCATCTCCCTTCTGGACCACAGGCTTCATTCTTATCCTTTTTATAGAGTAAAGGAATAATCTTGAAAGGGTCCTCGATTATGTTTGTATCCGACAATTTTCCTTCTCCTTATTAGAATTTTCTTGTTGTTAATGGCCCGTACACATTTTGATCTCTCTCACCTTCCTCCTTGTTTTTAATCCTTTTGATCGTCTAATGGAAACATCGCTCCGAAATCCTTACATATTATCAACATCAGATGATTCGAATTCTGTTCTTTAGACTTCTATTTCATGTAATTATCAATCCTGCTCTTCATCTTAACTTCATTCTTGAAAATCTGGCACCACTCCGGGGTTTCATTAGCCTAATCCAATTATATACTTACCCTTGTGTTATAAATTTTTGAATTCCTCCGATATACTTCTGACCATCTTCGTGTGAATGCATAGTCTCTTGGAATGATAACATGTTTCTTCCTCGTCATCGACATCCAACAGCTCACCCCACTTGGTAGCAATAGAGTTACACATTTTACTCGACCACAGCTTAAAAGGAATCCCTTCTATCTCCACCCATGCAATCCTTTTCATCAATTGAAAATCCAAAGTTTGCGCCCCTAATAACGCAAAATACAATATCCAATGATACATTATTTGGAACATCTTCATCGTTTCCTTCGAGGTGAATTCCAACATAACCCAAAATTCTCCCAAGTATTGTATTTTAACATCCGTAAACCCCTCGTTAGATATTGTCATCTTAAGATGTGCCAAGGATGCAAACTCTTTCACCCTGCCTATAAGAAAGTGCGAAAGATTCCATTGAGAATCAAGCTGTATGTCGTCCAAGACCATGGTAGGTTGGTGTTTTTTCGTTCGCAAGCTCCTTTTTTTTCTCCCTTTCCACAGCCCATCAACATAGGAAATTCCACAGACAGCTTATGAATCTATGGATTGCTTAACATCTTTTTCAAACCCATTGTTATTTGTCTCATGTTATTTATCTCTAAACCAGCATTCGCTTACCTCACATATGCTCTTATCATTTATTTCTTTTAAACTTAGCAATATTTGCCTGAAGTTTGTGTCCTATCGATCCATACGTGCATAGATTACTCACCAAACCTTTCCACATTAAAACACTTTTATAGAAACAGTACGAAACCAAATCTCTTACCATTCTTCGCTCTTTGTTTGGATTGATGAGTCCACAACGTGCTCAAATATTTTGCCTTGAATTACAACAACTCTCCTTAGCAGAATCGTTCTGGGAAAGTTCGTAATGTAGATCGACGTGGCAATCTTAGCAAGATCATCCTCTTTGGATCTATAGGTTCCCATCACAAACAGCAACACCAAATATAAAACAAGAAAAAGGAATATTAAAAAATTCACAAACCCTAATCCTAATGAACGTCGAATCAGAAAAAACGGAATTGAAGCGTCATACACCAGATCGATACGATAAAAGATTGATATTTAGAATGATAATCACATCAAACCAGGAGCACGATCGAAACGATGGATATTTAGAATGATAATCACATCACATCATACCGATATTATCTTGGTTTACATTTCACTAATTCTGCTAACATGATTAACTATTTATGACATGTATCCTCACTTCGTTGTTCTTTATTGTTATATTGTTCAGCTACATTTTTTTACTAAGAGGAGATACAAATTATTAGTGAGATAATTTGGCCAAGTGAAAGTCTCATTTATTTATACACTTCATCATCCTATACAAAAGTTATAAAGAAGTCCTAGATGGATCCCTCTAGGAAATTATAAAAAATCTTACAAGACTTTCTCGCATCTTTTAAAATCTTCTTTAGTCTTATAAGTAGGTATAGAATAATTCGTAATACCAGTTAACCTTCGTGAACGACCCTATGACGTGTGCGGTTCGTGACAGTATATTCCTGATTAAGAACAATATTGGGTTTAATTAGTTGATCCTTGACAATTATCTACACACTCATTATATCTTTTGAATTTTCCTAATTTATTACTATAACCTCTTACTTATTGCATTTTGCTAAAACATGTTTTTTTTACTTATAGCCAGCTTTTTCTTTAATTTTGTGCCCAGTATTAGAATGTAATGGATTGCACTTTAATAAGGATCACAATGCCAAACCAGGACTCGTTTAATGATTACAAAAGACACCTAAACTCCGCCCATTACCGCAATGCTTTTAATCGAACCAACACCCAGAAATGTCGCTATTTAGTTGGCCGATTGTATGTGATCTCGGATGGCTAATATTTAAAAGCCATATTGTTACTTGTAGTGGCCAATTTACTATGGGTTAATGACTTGAAGAATGCATCTAACTTGTCAATTTTTGTTCTATTCGAATACGTTAATTTTATTAAATTAAAACACAAACCTTTTACAATTTTGACATATTCTTTTATATATATATTCAATAATATAAAACTTTCGCTTCCTAAACAAAAACATCCAAAGAGTTTTCATACTGCCCTTATTAGGCAATCTCTTAATTGTCTTCTTTCGTATCACTATAGTATATACAAGCCTGATTATCCGCGCGTTGCTGCGGCCGTTAATTTTTTTTTATTTTTTTTTTTTCGGATGTTATTTTTTTCGTCTCAATGTTTAAATATTTTGTTGTTTTTTTTTATATGAGCCTGAGTTTAGTACGTTTTCTGACCCAGTCGATTATTTTAAAGTTATTAGGATCGAAGAAATTTCCTTCCGCAGAGTATTTCTTTTATCTGAATAAATCAGATACTTTTTATATTAAAAATTCCTTCTTAATTTGGTGCAAACCTAATATATTTTTAAATTTAAAAAAAAACCAATGGGCGGCCCAAATGGGAGCCCCATAAACCGGCCCAAAGTGTAGCCCAAAAAAAGTGCACAAAATGATAAAAATAAGATTTTGATCTTTAGTATATAGTATACTTTTATAATTTTTTTTCTTCTTATTTTGTGCAAACCAATTTTTATTTAAAAAAACCAATTGGGCCGGCCCAAAGTGGGAGCCCAATAAACCGGCCCAAAGTGGGAGCCCAAAAAAGAGGCACAAAATGACAAAATAAGATTTTGATCTTTAGTATATAGTACAATATCAATTTATTTCTCTATATCATATAGAGCATTGAATAGTACCAAAATAATATGAGCCTTTCAATAGGCTATTTTTAGTCCAGTCCTGTGGTCCATATTTTGGCCCAACACCTTTAACGTATATGGTTCTCTCTTTTATTATTATTATTATTATTTCATACACATTTTAAAAGTTATACGACGTCGTTTTTTTCTTTCTATTACCATTCATTAGTGTTCGGCCCAATGGGCTCCCAGTTTTGGCCGGCTCAAATTTTTTTTTTATAAATACGCAATAAAGAAAAATACTCGGCACAAAATAAAAAAAGAAAATTACAAAAGTACTAATTTATTCAGATAAAAAAATACCCGCGCCATAAGGCCAAACACATAAGCCTATATAAAAAAAACAACTACAAAACATGAAACCAAAAAAATAAACCCGCACAAAATAATATTAAAAAAAAAATTGTTCGGCACAACATAATAAAAAAAATTGTTCGGCACAACATAATAAAAAAATTTACAAAATACTGACTTTATTCAGATAAAAAAATATCCGCGCCATGAGACCCAATACATAGGCCTATATAAAAAAAACTATTAACCATGAGACCGAAAAAATAATCCCGCACAAAATAAATACGCCTACCCTAAGTAAAAAAAATTAACCCCGCCAAAACACGCGGGTTCTTATGCCTAAGCACACCAATAAAAAATAACCCGTCTCGCAGCAACGCGCGATTACTTTTGCTTTTGCTTGTTATTGTCATATATAAAAGTTTCACCTTTCTAAACAAAAACATTCAAAGAGTTCATAGTGGGCCTTATTGGGCCATCTCTTTGTGGACTAACTATTATTAGACCGTCTCTTTTTGTCTTCTTTCGTAATGCTCTATAGTATTGGGTTCTATATAATCGCATCTTTTTGGGGCTATTGCCTACTGGTACGATGTGATTTAGGTTTCGTTTTTTTCTAAAAAAAACATTTTATGGCTCTTTTGTCTGCAAGAGGAAAGATGTTACCAAAGAAGTGTGTTTGTTTTTTTGCAGACATAAGTGTTAAAAAAGCATTTCATACTTCTTCAATATTTCAGACATAATATTTCACTTCTTTCCACTTCTTCAACACCACCTCCCACCACCACCACCCAATTTTTCACTTTTTTGCGTCTTCATACGTTTTTATCAGTTTTCTTACATTTTCTTACGTCTTTTTATGTTTTCATCAATCTTTTTACGTTTTCGTCCGTTTTTTACGTTTTCATCCGTTTTCTTACGTTTTCGTCCGTTTTCTTACGTTTTTGTACGTTTACATTCGTTTTCGTATGTTTTCCTCTCTTTTTGTATGTTTTCGCCTGTTTTCTTACGTTTTCGCCTTTTTTTTACATTTTCGTTTGATTTCTTACGTTTTAGTCCCGTTTTTATCGTTTTCGTTCGTATTTTCACGTTTTCGCCCGTTTT
>BQNB010119784.1:0-12714 GCA_026074375.1 Tanacetum coccineum
CAAATTGGCCAGTTCAATAACAAGTGGTAAGAATACCGGTTGAGATAGAACAAATTAATCCTTTTGTGATCACAAAGGTTAACTTGCGCCGACTCCCGACTATCTATAAATGTTGTTGTCTTGGGATTAATCGGCTCGTAATGTCGAGTCAGAAACTCTAATAACTAAAAAAGAAATTATTTTTATTTTAATCATATATAAAAAAAATAGAATAAGTAACATTATTTAGTGTCGAGTTACCATCTAAAAATTTGTAACATGCATATTATATGTGTAAGCGATTACCCCTGCATAACGATAAATAATTATAGTTCGACGTTTGGTAAAAAAAAAATTAGCGTATATGCATACAACATAAAGTAATCACAATTTAATTAAAAAACATTGTAACATACAATAATAAAAAAACAACAATTTAAAAAGTGTATCAATAACGTATAAAAACATCTAGTAAAACTAAAAATGAAATAAATTTTCAACTATATATATATATATATATTCGGTGAGATATTAAAATTGAGAGTAATTTGCATGTTTCATCCTTGTGGATTACACACTTTCTCACTTTTCGTCCTCATTTCAAACTAAGTACACGACTCGTCCCTATGGTTTACAAATCTTGCAGGTCTCGTTCTCCTGTCATACTACTGTTAGTTTACGGCCCCCACGTGCAAAAAACATAAGGGCACAACAGTCTTTTCACGTCTCACCTATACCACATTTAATGCAGCTTCACTTATTGTCCTTAAACTTACCTAACATAAACACTCTCTCATACTTTACCAAAATCAATTCGTAAACACATGCAAATCTGAGTTTAATTGTTGTTTGATCATGAAAATGAAAGGCAACCATGAGTAATACATGATGATGATGATGAAGATTTGATGCAAAAACTGTTTATGGTAAGAAAGTGGTTATTTTGATGTTACAAGCCAAGTTTAGGTGTTTCATTAGTTCAAATATTGACAATGTGAGGTGTTTTATTTGAAGAGACATATATAGATTTGTTCTCGATGAAGGTCAATCATGGTGGTTCTTTTACTCCTATAGGTGGGAGGGAATACGTTTTAGGTATTATTTCTTATGTTGATTTGGAAGATATGAATGGTATTTCAGTCGAAATAATTGATGACATTTAAGATATAGTGCAACCAACGTTAGGTACTACCATTTTCTTAAACCTGGAACAAACCTAGATTATGGTCTTGTTGCATTGGGTAGTGATCAAGATGTTAAGGAGTTATTGAAACATTTTGTTAGAAATAAGGTGATTGAGGTATACATTGAACATGATTCCACTACCTTAGACATATATTATAATGGACCTAAAGATGAAGTGTTAACAGATGACCGTGGATGTTTTACTAAATTCTCTTTACAAACATCTCCTAGTAGCGCAAACCTTAGCCTATAGGGTGATGAAGATAATTATGGAAACGGAAATGGAGGGGGGGGGGGTGGAGGGAGGAGGCGGGGGAAGGTTGCGGGGTGGGAAGCAAGAGGGGGTTTGGAGGGTTGGGAGGCGCGGGGGGGGTAGAAGCGGGGGGGGGGGGTGGGGGTGCGGGATGCGGGGGGTTGGGGGGTGAGGGAGGCGGGGGTATGGGACGATGGTCGGGGGGGGGAGGGGAGGGGGGTGGTGTTGGGCGGAGAGGAGTGTGATTGTGGAGGAGTGGAAGGGGGGTGGGGGGGGGTGGAGGGGGGGTATGTGTGGGAGTGGGATGGGTGGGGCTGGGTGGGGGGGGGGGCGCGGAGCGCGCGGGAGGAGGGAGGGGAGCAGTCAGTCTTAAGGCGGGATATGTGCTAGTATGGGACGGGGGATGGAGGAGGGGGAAGGGATAGGTGGGGGTGGTCGTCTCGAAATACCCTCCCATAGGGGAGGGGATGTTGAGAGGATGGGAGCGGGGGCCGGGGGTTGGGGAGGGAAACAGAGGCGGCGGAGGGGGTAGGAGGAGGGGGGGGGGCTGTAGGGATGGGGGTGCTGGGGATAGTTTGAGGGGAGGTTAGGGTGGTGTGGTGGAGGGGAGGGGGGAGGAGAGTGGGACGTGAGGCGGTGGGAGGTGTAGAAGGGGGGAGGGGGTGAGGGGGGGACTTGGGGGGATAGTCGGGTGGCGGTGGGGGTGGGGGTGGAGGTGGGGTGGGGGGAAGGGGTGTAGGGTAAGGGGGTGGAAGGGGGATCAGGGGGTTTGTTGATGTTGGTTGCGGGAGCATGGGTGGGGGGGAGGGGGATGGCGGGAAGCGGGAGGGGTGAAGGGGGGGGGGGAGGGGGTGGGGCGTGGGAGGGGGTGGGGGGGGGGGGGGTGGGAGGGTGGTGCGATGAGAGGGGGGGGGGTGAAGTGGGATTGGGGATGGGGGAGCGGAGGGAGGACGGTAAGGGGGTATGGGGGAGGATTCCGGAGGGGGGGGGGGCGGGGCCGGGAGTAGGGGGTGAGGGGGAGAGGGGGGTAGCGGGGGGGGTAGGGTGGGGGGGGGGGGAGAGGCGGTTGTGTTGGGAAGTGGCAGGAAGTGTATTTATAGGGGCGCTAGGGGGTGGGGGGGGGGCCTGGGGGGGTGATGGGGAAGGGGTTTGTGGGGGTTAAAGCGGGGGGGGGGGGGGGGTTTGTGAGTTTAGGGAGGGGGGGGGGGGGGGTGGGGGGGGGTGTGATTTGTGTTTTGTGAGAGGTGTAGGGCGGATTTGTGTGCGTGTCTTTGTGGTTTCTTTTCGTGTCTTTGATCACTAATATCGCACCAAATTAGTTTTCTCTGTTCTAAGTGTTGTCTTTTGATTGCGGTTTGTGTTGGAATGTAGAGTGCACAGTAAAGTTAAAATAATATAAAAGAGGTGGGTTGGATTGTGTAAAAATTAGGGTTTTACGGCAATTTGCATATGATCTGAGGAGATGTGCTTTGTGAGTAACGTTGTTGTTGCGTGCACTTTCAACAACTGTCGGCGCTACGATCGCCCAAGCCTGTCCATGACAAACTTCGGCGGGTGTGGATAGGGGTAATGTTTTCGGGTTACGCGGATGATTTGTGGTGGGTAGACCTCTGTGTGGCTCAAGAGTTGAGGGGTTGTCGGATACATGCTGCCTTTTGGCGGTAGGTAGCATCAGAGGTTTGATCTCCACTGCGTGTTCCAGGTGTTAACGTGTACGAATTTGTGGTGTTCCTTCTTGGACTACGGATCTGCTTATAAAGGCTTCGGTCGGGTGGGTGGGAACGTGCCGTTGTTTAGACCGCGCGGTATGCGTTGGATTTAAGTGATATCGCTACTGGGCCTGGGACCGTCGTTCTACCATATAGGAGGCTAGTGGTTATGGACCGCTCATTCGCTCCTAAGGCTCCAGCTTCCTAAAATTATCCTGTCCTCAACACCCAGAATATTACACAGCCCATCACCTAACACGAGGGGTAGTTCGCATGATAAGATCAAGAAAAAAGAGATATAAGAAGAAATTATAGATCGCATTTGGTGTTTTGGGAAGTTAACATGCGGTTTTGTCGGAAAGTTAGGTTTTTGGTGTTTTGGATCTTTAGAGGAATACTAGAGGGAGATCTCTCCTATATCTAAAATTACTTTTATTTAGCACTTGGGCGGGAAGAGGAATAAAAAAACGCATTCGAAGTTTTTGGTGTGTTTTCTTCTTCTAATGCACTCCTTGATAGTAACTGATTAAGGAAGATAAGGAATAAAGGTTTTAGAAGTTTGAGATATGTGTGTTGTGTGATTGGGATATTGATCCACTTGAAACAAGATTTAAAGCTTTTATGTCTTAGTGATCAAGAGATTTAGAGAGGGTGAGAGAAAGAGACAGATAAGGGGAAACCAAGAAGTTTTTTATGGGTGACGAGAAAAGTTTATCTGAAAAAATTTTCGTTGTTTTAAATTTTTTTTTTTGTGATTTTTTTTTTCTTTATTTTACTTTGCCAAACGAGGGTTAAAAATCTGCAGGGGATGGGAACATAGTTTATTGCAGTTAGATGTATTCTGGAGTTAAAAAGGAAAGGAAAAAATCCAACGTCTTCCGTACTAGACATGGGCGTGGGGTAGTTAGGGTATAGACTTTTTGTGACTCTGGGAGTCGCCGGGTCTTTGCTTTAATCTGTGGAGGCTCTCGCCCCTTATCCCTCCTCCGCCCCGTGCCACACCGCCCCCGCCTCTATGAGCAGGGCCGCCCCTCCCGCTCGCCCCCTACTTATATTCCGACGCGGCTTATAAAAATACTAGATTTGAATATATGCAAGATCAACCAACAATATTAACAACTAATGTATCTAACTACTTGTAATACAATCACAACACAAAGAATAAATATAAGAGTAAATAAAAGATGAAAGGTAAGAGATAGAACAATCAAACCACAACACCGAGATTTATAGTGGTTCGGCTACGGAGCTCTTCTTCGCCCTACTCCACTCCCCGAGTATTCGACTCGAGATTTCACTATGTCAACAAGCTCCCTTTAGGCGTAGAAAATCGTTTACACGTCGCTTACATTGTTTTCTGACACTAAGCTAAATGTCGAGTCCTAATCTTAGCTAGAACCAATCTACCTCTTCACCAATGTATTTTAAGGACTAAAATACTAACCAACGCACGATCAACACAAATTGATTTATACACTATACACACAAACACAAGATCAAGAAAATAGAGTTTTGGATCTTGGAAGAATAGAGAAGAAATCACTAATCTATAACACTTCATTTCTTGGCGAATACGAGTGTTCTTCTCTTGCATTTGATATAAGAAGGAAGAAGGTGGAAGATGAGATTTGATCACTTTAAACAAGATTAATCTATGTTAGTGATCAAGAGATTTAGAGAGAGAAAGAAGGTTTTAGTGAGAGAAAGTTATCTGAAAAATTCGTGCTAAGAGGTCTCTAAATCTGCAGGGAATAGTGCAGTATTTATAGGCAGGAAAATCCAACGTCTCCTGGCGGCGGTCCCGTCGGTCCCAGATATATCTGGAGGCCGTCCTACCTATCAGGGGGCCGCCCCTATGTAGATGCTTTGATTTTTGTCTTTTTGTAGGGAAGGTTGAAACTGGTATGTTATTTTTTGTTTTTGGGAGTAAAATCAGTTTCAAAATTTTATAATAAAATATTTCTTTTATTAATAATAAAAATATATTTTTATTTTTGTAAAAAATATAATGGTTAAGAAAAATATATTTTCTTGATCACTAATCATGTTTAATGATTTGTTTATTCATACCTTAAGTGATTTATGTCGAAATGGAAATTTACGATTAATAACACGTAAACGTTTATTTTTATTGTAGATGTTTTTTACATTTTGTCATCAAAACGTAGAGGAGTAAAAAAAATATAAATAACGTTTTTAGGCATTATTTGTATTAACAGGTACAATCGAAGTATGAAGAAAGAGTAAGGAAAGGACTTATGCACAAGGAAGGTCTATTCAATCCTAGGCCAGGTGTAATTTACCTTGGTAATCTACCTTTGTTAAGGCCATGCGAGATTCCTTGGTTAGAGAGGGAAGATTATGAAGAGGACATTAGTTGTGGTAGTAGCAAAGGTAAGGAAATAGAGGTAGAGACAAGTGGTAAAGAAGCAAAATATTTTGATCCCTTTGAAGATATTGATGATATACTTTGTCGGTATTCTAATGGAAACAAAGGAAAAGTTGAGGCTCAAAGGAAGAGCATATTAGGTGAAGTAGAAAAAGAGGCTGACAAAGAATTTAAAAGTGATAATGATTAGAACACGAGGAAGAACATTTTGAGATGAATGATGATAGTGATGGGTTTGTAGATGAGCAAAATATGATAGAGGATGTTCATGTGGATATGCAACCCTTCAAGAATGACATGGAGAGGAATGATACATTGGTTAGAATAGGTGATATTAAACAATCACATGTTGATGTAAGTGAAGCTGATTTAGATGTTATTGATCTTGATTCATTTGGTAGTTGAGGATGTAATTGATACTGAAAGAGAGAGAGTTAAGGAAACAAGGAAAGTCAATTGATAAGGGCATGTTTTATTTCTAGAGAACTTGTTAAGGATATGTTTGATTTCTTTGTTGGTCAAAGAGTAACATGCATTGGAACAATGCCTACATATAGTAGTTTTTATCATGATTTGGATTTTTCTCAAGCAAGTAATGATGGTCCAATAATAAAAGAGATACACGAGAATGATAAGGTTAAAGACAAAAGTCCAAGTGGGAATCTATTGAATTGTAGAAAAGTTGCTAGGCAGAATAAAAAATGTAACAAAGGTAAGGGTAAATGGTAATTGCTAATGAAGATGATAGGCATAAATGCAAATGGTCTTTATTAGTGACTTTAGAACCTGATGGTAGGTGGCTGGTGACAACATTTAGGGGGCGCTTGGTTGAAATGAATGAATGGAAAAAGGAAAGATAATGATAATAGAAAGGAATGCAATGGTTATTCCATTGCATATAATGTTGCTTGGTAATGTTAAGGAATGAAAATGTTTTTATTGAAAATATTGATGAACGAACATGATAATTAACATTATACCATGTTGTATCAAACTCTATCCGCTACTAGTTATAAAATCTGGATTGCGATATCAGTGACATAACAAAATCTATAATATAATCAGAGAGATTAATGTAAAACAAAACAAACACAATATAAACAAATGAACATTTAATTGTGACGGTTGGAAATTATGGCAATCAAGATTGCTAAAAAAATTATAAACATTAATTGATTAATAAAAATGCATCGATAACAAATCAAAAGAAGAAAAAGAAAACAAAGAGATAAATCAAGAACAAATTATAGCAGTTAAAAGAAAAATTGACAGTTGAGAGGAAAAAGTTAGACAAATTTTGATACTCTTCTAATTGGTGTATTTCTTAGTATGGGGTAATGGGTGATTCCATTATCTCTAACCAACCATTACTTTTGAATAACTTTGTCATTTCTTAGTACGTATAACCTCCAACCAAGCATGCCCTTAAACCAGATCATCAATGCCTTCAATATAGATCCATTAAAGCTTATACGTCTAAGTTTATGTCTGAACATATTATAGAAACTTTGATTGCAAATCGAGACATTCTTGCCAAAGCTGTACAGCAGCAGATGCAGAAACAATATCAAGTCGATGTATCAAAGACGAAGGCGTTTAGAGCTAAACATCTAGCTCAAGATAAGTTGAATAGAGGGGATATAAACAACAATATCATGTTCTGAGGGATTATGCATCGGAATTGATGAAGGAAAATCCAGATACAATACTTAGAATTGATGTTCATAGAGAACCAAATCCTGAATCACCAACAAGGACCTTTAGAAGGATTTATGTATGTTTGGGTGCTCTAAAAAAGGGATTCAAAGTAAGTGGTAGAGATATTCTTGGGTTAGGTGGTTGTTTCATAAAGGGACCTTATCCTGGTCAAATATTGACAATAGTTGGTGTTGATGCCAACAATGGCATATATCTAGTGGCATATGCTATAGTTGAAGCAGAAACTAAAAGCTCACGGTGTCGGCATTTGAAGCTACTTAGATTAGACTTGGACATTGATGAGAATTCCAACTTTACATTCATATCAGACAAACAGAAGGTAATCTATGAAATAATTCAAGCTGGCATTGCTCAATCTCAAGGTCCAAGTCAAGCTAGTATTACGCATTCTCGAAGAACTACTCAAGGTACAAGGTCAAGACAAGTTGCAGGTCCAAGTCAAGGTGCATGGAGAAATGAAGGTGCATGATCAAGTCAGTGTGCAAGGAGGTTTAGTCAAAGACATCTAACCAAGAAGGCTCCAAACATGTCTAGTCTAAGTAAATGAATCAACAATCATCAGACTTTCTTTTGTGTAAAATGATGTGTAATGTTGTTCCTTACCAATCTCAGACAATAGCAGTAGTAGTATGGTTGTGGTACTAAACTTAATGTATGTTATCATATAAATTTTTTACTTTTAACACTTTGTGTGTTATCTAATGTATGGTAATTTATCCATCTCTTGGTGCTTATTTGCTTATTAAGATTGTTATTTTAAATTTGATTAGTCAAACAGTAAAAAAATGGTCAGTTTAATATTACAAATGCTCACCAGTTCATTTGAAATGGTCATTTTGACTTTTTAAAGTCAAATTTGACAAATGAATTTTAACTCTTTTTCTACACAAACCTGCACAAAACTACATTTCCTGTCTAAATGCACAAACTTGTGTTGGCAATTACATCGGTAATACTAATTAGTTTGCATTTCTTGATTAAACAAACAAACAATTAGAAAGGTAAATGTTACAGCTAATGTGAAGTTTGTGTTTAAGCCAAAAGAATCTGCACCAAAGGTTGTTGAATCTGCTAATAATAAGAAGTCTGAGAATGGGAGTGGCACAAGTGCAAATGTAGGGAAATCTAATTCAGAAAAGGCATGGAAAATTAGTAAGGAAAATGCTAAAAAGTTAAAAAAAAGTGCTAATAAGTATGTTGTCCTGTTTAATGATGAAAATGGTAGTAATGCAGAAGAGGAATTTGTAGATAAGATATTAATTGTGGATGAATTTATAAGGAAAAATTTGCAGCCTACATGTAGTGAATCAAAGAATTGGACATATGATATGATGGAATATTTCAAGTATCAATGGGTAGCAATAGAGGGAAAAGCAAGAACTGGTGAGGTTGATAGTGATGATGAAGATGTTATGGTCAATCAAAATGCATATATTCAAAACATAATTGCCAATGAGGTATTGGGTACTAAATGTGGGTCAGAGGTAGTGAGAGGGGACTTTAACTAGTGCAAATGGATTTCAAAATTGCTTCATGGAATATTAGGAGAATGTGTAATGAATTGAAACAAAAGGAGGTTAGGAAGTTTATTCTGGATGAATCTGTCTAAATTTGTGCAATATTGGAAACACATTTGAAGATAAAAAAACATTCATAAAGTCTATGATAGTATATTTGGTAGCTGGAGGTGGATTTCTAATGTTAGTCATTCCCCAACTTGTTGCAGAATAATAATTGGTTGGAACCCTCATGTTGTGGATCTAATGGTTATTCATAGTAGCTGTCAAGAAGTTTTGTGCTTAGTTGAAGATGTGCAACGTAAAGTTAGGCTTCATGTTAGCTTTATCTATGTACCCAATTCAAATGGTGAGAGGAAAGTTTTATGGAACCAGTTGCAAATGTCCAAAAGTATTGTTAGCAGTCATACTTGGATAGTGATGGGAGATTATAATGTTACTATCAATCCTAAAGAGTAGTCTAATGGTGCTTCAAATTTGTCTAATGATATGTGTGATCTAAAGGATGCTATCAATGGCCCAGAAATTGATGACATATGCAGCTTAGGTTTTTTCTACACTTGGACAAAATCCCTTAAGAATCCTCAAAATAGTACTCTAAAGAAATTGGATAGAATAATGGGTAATGATGCTTTTGTTGCAAATTTTATCAAAGCTCATGGTGTTTTCTTACCTTTTATGGTGTCTGACCACAGTCCTGCAATGCTCATTCTTCCTGAAGGGCTGCCTAAAAAGAAAACATCCTTTAGGTTTGTAAATTACATTGTTGACAAAAGTAATTTTCTTGATGTGGTAAAGCAGGGATGGGACCAAAATATAAAGGGTTGTCATATGTTTAAGGTGGTTAAGAGAATGAAATATTTGAAAAAACCTCTCAATGATTTGAATTGGCAGAATGGAAACTTGTTTGATAATATAAACTGGTTAAACAACAGCTTAAAGATGCTTAAAGTAAGTTTGAGGTTGATCCTTCAACTTAAACAAAAAATTGAAGTTGTTAGATTAGTCAACAAGTATAATGAAGTTGCTGAGGATGAGTTAAAGTTATTACACCAAACTGCTAAAATCAAATGGTTAAAGGAGGGAGATAGGAACTCAACTTATTTTCATAGTGTTCTTAAGGACAGAAAACACAAGAATAGGGTGGAATCTATTTGTGGAGAAGATGGTGTTAGGTATATTAGAAGTGAAGTGACTGACCAATTTATGAATCATTTTAAGAATTTCCTTGGTAATTCAGTGCATGTTATATCATTGAGCAGTTTAGGGGAGATTGTGTAGCTGAAGTTATCTGTGGAAGATGCTAATGAGATGATTACTGAGGTAACCGATGCAGAAATTAAAGATGCATTGTTTGATATTGATTCTTCAAAAGTTGCTGGTCCTGATGGGTACACTTCTTGCTTTAAAAAAAAAAGCATGGACTCATATTGGTGTGGATGTATGTTCTGCAATTAAGGAATTTTTTACCAAAGGCAGGATTTTGAAAGAGGTAAATGCAACTCTTATAGAATTGGTGCCTAAAATAGATACTCCTAATAAGGTATATGATTTTAAACCAATTACCTGTTGCAATGTACTGTATAAGTGCATTAGCAAAATTTTGACAAACAGGATTAAAAGTGGTCTTAGCAAGATTGTTAGCTTGAATCAGAGTGCATTCATTCCTGGGAGGCATATCCAAGATAACATTCTAATAACTCAAGAATTGCTTAAAGGGTATAAGAGGAAACAAGGTGCCAAAAGATGTGCTATGAAAATAGACATTCAAAAAGCATATGACACAATTAGTTGGGATTTTCTCAAAGAAGTATTAATTCAGGTAGGATTCCATGAGACTATGGTAGAATGGATCATGACCTGTATAACTTCTGCCTTATTTTCTATTTGTGTTAATGGTGAGGCTTGTGGATATTTTAAAGGAGGGAGCAGATTAAGACAATGAGATCCAATCTCTCCCTATGTTTTCACTCTTGTCATGGAGGTTTTGAATATGATCCTTTCCAAATAAATTAGTGATTCACGAAAGTTCAAATATTAATATGGGTGTAAGGAGTTGAAGCTGGCCCATATGTGTTTTGTTGATGACTTGTTGGTTTTGTATAATGGTGATGCTGATTCCCTCAAAGTAGTGAAAAAAATCCTTGGAAGTTTTCAGCAATGTATATGGCTTATTCCCTAACCTTAATAAAAGTACTATCGTTTTTGGTAGTATTAATGAAGGACTGGAAAGAGAGCTTCTACAAATTCTGCCTTTTAGATGTGGAAGTTTTCTGATGAAGTACTTGGGAGTTCATCTGGCTGCAAAAAAACTTGGAGTAAATGATTGTAAAAGTCTTATTGAGAATGTGGAGAAAAGAATTAGTTCTTAGGGAAACAAGTATCTATCATATGCTGGGAGGATTCAACTCATCTCTTCTATGCTGACTTCAATGAAATAATATTGAGCTTCAGTCTATATGATTCCTAGCACTGTGTTTAAAGATCTTGATAAGCTTCTTAAAAGGTTCCAATAGAAAGCTGGTGATTTTGCTAAGGGGAAGGAAAGAGTGGCTTGGAGCATGGTTTGTAGGCCTAAGGATCAAGGTGGGCTTGGAATAAAGCCCCTGGAAAAATGGAATGAGGTTATGCGTGTAACTCATATTTGGAAAGTTCTTGCTGATAAGGAGTCCTTATGGGTCAAATGGGCCAATACAGCAAAACTGAAAGGAAGAAATTTTTAGGAAATTGATCCTGTTTCTTTTGACAGTCAAGGATGGAAGAATTTGCTTGATTTAAGAATAAAATTAGGCCATTTGTTTTCTATAAAGTGGGAGATGGAAAGAAAACTTCACTGTGGTATGATAAGTGGTGCAATTATGGCCCTCTTTGCAATCATATTTCAACAAGGGCTATTTTTAAGGCAAGATTCAGAGGTAATGAAACTGTTTAGGATGAAATTATAAATAATAGTTAGGATTGGCCTCATGGCTGGACTTTTGCATATCCAATACTTAATCAAATTAGTTATCTTATTTTAAATGATTGAAAAGATTGTGTTGTGTGGGTTATTGCTGATAATAAGGAAAGTGATTTCTCTACTAAGGTTTCTTGGCATAACTTAAGAGAGGATTGGCCTAAAGTGGAGTGGTATCATGTGGTTTGGTATTCACAGTGTAATCCTAAGCAAGCTTTTATATTGTGAATGGTTATTCAAGGTAAATTACTTACTCAAGATAAGATTACGGTATGGCAGCATAAAGATAACCTTGAATGTGCTCTCTGCAAGACTGAAGTTGATAATCATAGCCATCTGTTCTTTAACTGCCCATATCCATCGAAAGTATGGAAAAGCGTTCAGAGTAAAAGCTACTTGTGTAGTAGAGGACAAAGCTTTCAGAATATTGTGGATTTGTTAGCCTCTAAAGCATTCAAGAATAATATAATTCATATTGTTGATAGACTCATCCTATCTGCATTTGTTTACTTCATTTGGAATGAAAGGAATAAGAGGATGTTTACAAACTGCTCAAGAGCTGAAGATGAACTTGTTGGGTGTATTAAGAACAATGTGAGAGATATGATGAAATGTTTGAAGGTTAGAAAGTCCTTTAATGTTCTGATGGTTGATAAAAGATGGGGATTAAAGTAGGAAATCGGAAATTTAATTACTAAAATTTGAGTTTTCTTGAGGTTTTAAGCATGAGGGAGTGTTTGGTATATATGTGGTATTCTTAAATCTTTAGAATAGATGTCCTTGATGTTGGATTATGTGGTAGTTGGACTAGAAATATACAACTAGAAATGTGTGAGCCTATTGGGGGCACACACGTTGAACATATAGAGTGCGTTTAATGCTTCACAAAAGTTTCTAATGTAAACCGAAGGACCTAAAACGACAAGACTAGAATCATATGGGTGCCTAAGGTTTTGTAGCCGGCCATAGAGATTCATTGTGAGTGTCTAGGTGCGTTTTATGAAGGA
>BQNB010119785.1:0-20753 GCA_026074375.1 Tanacetum coccineum
ACAACGACCGAACGAGTTCTTTTCGATAGCACCGAACGAGTGTAAACGTTCGAACCGAACGAGTGGAAAACTCTTGAGTCGAACGAGTGGAAACTTGTACAACCGAACGAGTGAAAACTCAAGGACCGAACGAAGTAAACACTTGATCATCGAACGAGTTACAATTTCAAAGAGCCGAACTAGATCATTCACTTGAGAGCCGAACGAGTTATATTTGTCAAGGACCGAACGAGTCACACTTCAACCACCGAACGAGTCTCATCTTCTTGAGCCGATCGAGTTGAATTTTTTTTGGACCGAACGAGTAAAAATCTCAACGACCGATCGAGTAATTTTTTTTACTTGGACCGAACGAGTTTTTGTTTAGCTTGAACCGAACTACATCACACACAAGAACAAAATTTTCGGTTCTCTTCTAGCTTGAACGAGTTTCTTCACGTTTTAACAAATTTTCGGTTTTTCGGTTTCGAGTGACGTTAAACGACGGGGCTTAAGACTTATATCATCGTGTTCGTGTCGTCGTTTCGATCAACGTGGTATATTTGGTTTTTACCGACGATAACCGTACAACTCCGCGGGATTAAATTTACATTCGTTACTTTTTTTATATATCTTCAAACGAAGGTGACGAAAAAAAAGGAGGGAAATTTGGTTATTAATTAACAAGTTTTGGCAATTGGCACATGCACCCCCTCACTTGTTACTACAATTGCACCATTCGTCCTTCCTTGAAAAGAAGCCATTCTAGTTGAAAATAACTTTTCACAGTTAGTCCCTATCGCTTCAAAACAGCCCGTTAGCCCTTTAAAGTGAATCGATTGTGCACCGTTTGTCCTTATTTGAGTTTTGATCAACCGTTAATCATTACAAGCTCAAAATTCGTGCACCGTTCATCGTTTTAGCTCACAAATCGTTTACAAAAGTTCAAGTTCTTCAACAACAACAACGATTTCTACAATAATTCTATTTTTACGGTTTTTTTGATTTAGTAAAATCCCCGAAATACTCCTTGTAATTTTCTCGTTTAGTCAAGACTTGTAAAATACCCATAAAATAGTTTTCCCCACAAACAACCAACAATCACACCTACACATAAGATCCAACAAAATCTTTCCCACTTCATAAATGTCATACTATCATCTCATCAAGTCTACTATCTGTTAGACACATCCTCAACAGAAATTTCAGTTGAAATTTCAGTTGTCAAGCAGAAACACGATGAGCTACTAAAAAAGAGTTCTGGTTAACGTATGTCACGAATTTTGAAGGTCAACTCAACGAGAAAAAGTAAGGTATCATTTTCGGATTTACAGGTTTAAGGAAGGAAATAGATATTGACAAAAACACGATGAGCTAGTCAAAAAGAGTCTGTTAAATAGGTCACAATTTGAAGGTCAACTCAAAGAGAAAACTAAGATAATTTCCGATGATTGAAATGGACAAACAAATAAAGTTTTTAAATGAAATTCTTTATAAACGCAATCAGTCAATTCAGACCATTCACATGTTAGCACCCAAATGCGCAACGTATAATGGTAGATCAACCTTTGCTAATCCAAAGTACCTCAAGAAAGCTCAATCTGATAAGCCTCGTTTGTATGAGATCCCATATGATACTTCTGATCCTGCAAACAGATTTTGCCCCGATGGGGAAGAGACAGTGACTCTTGAAAAGGAGAGTAGATCAAAATTGGATAAAGACAAAGTGAAACCATATAATTACACATATCAAAACAGTCTTTATGAAACTTTCAAACCACCATCCAAAGCCTATCTTGATCAGTTGGAACGCGCTAAAGAAGTTAGGAAGACAATGTGGAGAAAAACGTTTGTTAGGACAAAGCCAAACATTGCTAAAAACGTTGGCTTTCTACCCATGTCTAAATCCATTAGTAAAAGTAGACTACTTTATAACGAAATGACAAACAACTTCAATCATTTTAGAACAATTTGTCAACAAACTTGGTCTAATCATACTAGTAGTGCATTTCCTAACCCAACTGCTAAGACAATGGAAGTTTTGATCAAAACGTTATTAATGCCTCTTTCAAACAAAACTATACTGGACAGTCATTGTTTTATTCATGAACTAAAAAGAGAAATGAATGACGATTTGGAGTACGTTAATTCCCTTGAAAAGGAGCTTGACGAACTTGAATCAGAAAAGGCTGATTTTTCAAACATATATGATCTACTTCTCGAAGAGTGTGTGTCTAAAGATGTTACATGTTCATATTTGCATTCTATGTCTCATTTAAATGCTAATACTGAATTACAATGCATGTATCTTCATAAAGTCAAAGAATGTGAATGTCTTGCACAAAAGCTTTCGAAACAAACTGAATCTGTTAACAAAGAAGTTCATAATAATTTGTTAAAAAGTTTTTCTAAACTTGAAAAACACTCGATTTCTCTTGAACTTTCTTTACAACATTGTAAAGAACAGATGAAAAACAACCCAGTTTGCAAAGAAAATGCTTCAAATGTATTTCGAAAAGAACGTGAACAATATCATGAAATACAAGATTTGAAAGCTCAAATGCAAGACAAGAACATGGTGATAAATGAGTTAAAGAAACTCATTCTGGTAACAAAAGGAAAGTCTGTGGAAACTCAGTTTGATAAACCATCTGTTGTTCGACAACCAAATGCTCAACGGATTCCAAAACCATCAGTTTTAGGAAAACCGACTCCTTTTTCAAATTCTCCTGAAATGAGAAGTTTTCAAACGAAACAGTCGGTTAATAAAACTAATGTGTCGGATGGTTTATTTAAACCAGTCACTCAACAGAGTTTGCCTCAGAATAGAAACCAAGCAGAAATACACTCGAATGTGCTTAAACCAGGAATGTACTACCACAACACAAAACAAAGAATCGCAGTTGCCTCATGCTTCTAGGAATACTAATCCTCACGTGTCTAAATCTTCAGGAGTAAATCACACTACTAGTGTTAGCAGACCACAACTTAAGTGCTATCAAGTTAAAGATAAGGTCGTGCCAAACAATAGTCAAGTGAAGTTTAAAAAGAAGGAAGTAGAAGACCATCATAGGATTTTTAGTATTTCTAAGAAAACAAAGTCTGTAACTACGTGTAATGACAGTTCAAATTCCAGAACTTTGAATGTAAATGTTGTTTGTGCTGAATGTGGAAAATGTGTGTTTAATTCTAATCATGATGCTTGTGTTTCTAGATATGACTGCGGCTCTTAGAATACCACCTCAAGGTAAATCCTCGATGCCTCTGCACAGAATAAGGACCAAAATCCCATAAGACAACAAAGAATATAGCCCATAGCAAAGTCAATGCATCAAAGAAACCAGAAAGACAGATCCCAACAGGACAAGAATCTCAACAAAAAGCTACCACTGTCCATGAGAAAACATGACACTTGACTCTTGTCCTGCGGAAACCGACGGTAGAATCTTAAGTACTATCATCCTAGTGTGAATCCCACAGGAATGTATAATCGAACTCATAGCACGAGCAAGATGAAAGTGAACCCACACATGTTCAAATTAGATATCTATCATATTCATGCATGCAAAAAACTCTGGGTTATAAGTACAGTTACGTCATTCAATGTCAAAAAGAAACAACAATTGACCTAAATGCAGCTGCAACATACATGTAAAGCAGGAAAATCTCAGAGTGTGTTTCTAAAATTTTTGAATATCTAAGAAACCAGTGGCCATAATGGTTTTCACAAAATGATGACTACATCAAATAGGTGTCTGCAGAAAATAACACTTCCAGCCCCGTTTCCTCAATGTTCACAATGATGTTTTTGATCGCAGCAGATCAAGCCTCTTTCTTCATGGTAATACGTCAGTTCACATCAGTTCCAGGCCTCGTTCTTCATCAAATGACTTTCTGATCAAACCGTTCAGGAACTCTGGAATTCAAGACCCACATCCTCCGCCCCCCCCCCCCCCCACACCCAACCCCCCCCCCCCCACCCCCTCCCCCCCCCCCGCAATGAAGAGTTAGTTCCAGCTGGTTCCAAAAGTTGTTCCTTACAAACAAGACAGCATATCATGTCACGAGTTGAATTACTATCCACCTCACTAGCATTGCTGAGGACAACAGTAATATAAATACAAATACAAAATCTGAAAAAATAGAAAATATCCAAAAAGGAATTCTTCTCGGCTATGTACTCTTGAATCGAAAACTTTACGTTCTTAGAAATGTCGATTACATTGACACTGGAGTGTAAATGAAGTTCAGCGAGAGTTTTTCAAATAGTTTCAAAATAATTGTCATTTCAAGATTTTCATAACGGCTTAAGTGGCAAATATCAGTACATAACCCAGGACTACAAATAAAGTAAGGTATATAACATATCCTCACAACTAGAAAATTAACGTTTCGACGTCTTGAATCTGTTCATTACAAACATTCAATGTTTTTAGCTTAAGAAAAAGGATAGTTGTTAACGTTTTCAGTGCGCTTACCCTTAGGTTAGAAAAAGTCCTCTACCATTATGGTTTTTCAAAAGTTCGAACATAATTTTTTCAAGAATTTCTCGATGTACAAATCACTAATCTTCAAAATTGCGTTTTTAACACTCCATCCCTCACAATGATTTTCAAATACAACAATTTTTCATTTGTCCAATTTTTTGAGGGGTGTTTTTTTGAAAAACAAAGATTTAATGCTCTTGGATCATCAACAACGACATTCTTAATGTATTTCAAAACATTATCAAAAAGTTCCAAACCATTCATGCTAAATATATTTTTCTCATACATAATTTCAAACATATTTTTATCACAAGTATTTCAAAAACCAAGTGTTTAATATTAAAATAAGGGGCGAAAATTAATTAAAAAAATATCTCATCGACTCAATGTGCTGACAGTAAGAAAAAATGTTTTATGGTTTTTGATCTTATACCAACAACATCTTAATTTCATACATCTGAAGTCATAAGGTGGTTAGGTATGAAACAATCATAAGATCCAACCAGAACCGGAGATCTACCCAAGATAATCCAAAATTATAATAGCTTCCTTAGGTATGATTGAAGATGAATGTAAATGGGAATAATGCTGACTAAGATTGAGTTAACACTGGAACAATCACAACAAGGTGTTAGTAATGACGTCTTGGTAAGCATTGAAGGCGTTGAAGAATGAAAAAGAAATGTATGGATAAAGGGTCTAAAGAAAGAAGCCCTCCACACATCTTAAGGCAGAAACCGGGTCAATACATATGCTGTCAGAATCACAAGGATGATTGCCTTAATGAAAATGACATCATGGACCCAGTGCTTCTATGCACCAACCCTTCTCAGCCATTCGGTTTCTCTAAACAGAAACTTATCTCATTTGTCCACGGAGATAACACGTTTATCTATAGACATGCACACTCCGGCAGATGTTGATAATGAATAGTTGCAATATGCCTCCAGCCTCCAGAGTACTAAAACCAATGCACTAATCGCGTCTAGAGCAAGAGATCAATAAAAATCTCTATTAGGACATATTCCATTCAAACCACTTGTTAAACATTCATCAAGTTCAAAAGCTGTTATCAAGAGTCCCTGACGCAATATCATTGTGATATTTTCCAGAACCTCCGATTTGATACTAATGTCTTCACAATTAATATGGAACATCCTGCTTGAGCCAGCATCAACAAGCTCTTGTATGTACATGCAGATTCTAATATGAATCAAACTTGATGGCCAAACTGGAATATCGAATTGGTCCAGTATATGATTTGACTGTTTATGATTTGATAGAAAACATACACTGCACGATGTGTTACAAATAAACTCTTTACGAGTGACACGTCGATTGATTTTCAAATCAATTTTACTTGTTATCACAACTAAACCTTAGGTCAAACGTGGTTAACGGCAACCATCAATCCCATTCAAATGCTCAATCTACGAAGAACATACTAATCTAGAAAGCCTCCAAGAATTTAAAGACAAAGACTTCCGCTAAACTCTAATTTAAAGCTTCAAGATAATGCAAAAGTTTGAGCATGTTGGTAAAAAACAAAGATCGCAAGATTTCGATAGACGATAAAAGACAATGACATAAGGCACAAAGTCAAGATACACAATCATGAAGGGACAAATCTTACAACAAACAACGAAGACAAAGACAAATAACACACGATCTAAACGACAAAATGCAATCTCACTGATCCATGAAGGATTTCATCAATGAACTCACTTCGGGGAGATTGTTAGCCCTCAATTTATTGAGTCATAAATGAAGCACATTCCCTTGAATCAAGACCTCACTTGCGGGGAGATTGTAAGCCTTAATTATTTAGTTCGAACAAGGAAAGTTCGGTCACTCTACGATGGAGCATCGTCTTTAATTAGTTAATGTGTAATAGTGATATATGGAAACGAGCTCGATAGTTATCAATATGTAGTAAAATTTCGGGTTTAATCCTAAGCAAAACCCTAGCCCGAGTCTATATAAATATGCCCGCGCTTCACTTTTATGTGTCGGGATATAGAGGAACTTTTCCACTTGGAAAAGTAAGAATGTTTAAAAGTTGTTTCATTCTAAATAATTCCTTTTTCCTATATTCTCTCTTCTCTCTCTCTCTCTCTCTCTCTCTCTCTTCTTTCTCTCTCTAGAACAACTCACTCTCTTTCTCCTTTCTAGGTTGATTCGTGTACGATATATGTTATGAAGTGTTAAACGGGATCCTACACCTTCCAGTCCATAGCATACGCAACATCTTGAGTAACAGTCTTCATGTCATGTCAGAGCATTTCCAAGGAAAGTGCAAGTAGCAAACTTAACTTGGTTCTCCACGGCACAGTTGCTGATATTAAACATTGATTCCATCTTCTCAAACCATTATGACAACACAACCACTCCTTAAGTACCCTTAAAAGAAAGGGGCTTGCAATCTAGAAAATCCTTGTACGTATACTCACGCAGAGCGCGTACTGTTCCTCTAATTCCAGTGTCAAAATTATGGCTTCCGTCGCCCTGACCATTAGTGCTATTTTGAAGAGTTTCATGATTAACAAGTGACACAGACACTCTTGCTTCGATTAGCTATTCAACAACAACAGCTGTCATAGGGGCAGCAGCCGCAGCAGTCACCCTTGCAAGCAGCAGCATCCCTTGCCGTAGCAAGAGGGATCTCCTTGGAGGTCATATTGTTTCTAAAATTACAACAATATAAACCAATCTAGGTGTTCATAAACCTCACAACATAATGGGTACAACATATAATAACAATATCACATCACACAGTGTCTATATAACAGACTAGGAATCGCACATCATAACAGAATTTGAGATCGACATAAACATAATACAACACATTGATATATATAACAAGATCATTCAATCAGAAAATAAACACCATGATAGATAACATACTATGATCACAACACATAAACAGAATTGAATCGAATGACATAATACAACACATCATATATAACTGGAAAACAACATGATTGTCTGATACAAGAAATGAAAATACAAGTCCTACTACCGTGCTAGCTGGGCATAAAACCCATAATACTTAGCCGGCTAACATAATGATAGCTATGAATACAACATGAGAAGTGTAAACCTAGGCAGAACTACCAGCACCCTCGCGATCATCTGCATGAGTCTGACCTCTAGCCTGAAGTGCCTGAATCTGTCCCAATGCTGCTGATAACTGTCCCTGCAGTGATGAAACATGTGTAATCAATGTCGTCATCAGTGACTCCTGTGAGGCGATACAGAAGTCCTGCATCTGTGTATGAGTCCTATATGCTTGCAGTTCATAGTGAAGTGCCGAACTCAACCCAACAGAATATGCCCAAGCCTCTCGGGAAACCAGAGCCTTCGGATCTAATAGTCGTGCAGTCTCATAGTGAAACTGTCCATCCTTGACCAATCCAGCGACTCTCTGAAACAACTGAGTCTATCTATCCTGAGTATCCTCTATCACAGCATAAACATCCTATGTGTCCTACTCCTGAACCACAGCAAGCTCGGTCACTCTAGCATTGACCCCCTCGAGGGTCGTCGGTGCTACCTCCTCATCAGCCTCTGTCGGGTCTACCCAAACATCTCTAATCCTATAGCCAACCTCCTCGGCTCTCTAACATCTGGTTTCGGCATCCAGAGTGCTGATAAACATATAGTCTATCCCATGACCTCTAGCAGGTCTAAGAGCAGTAGTCAAACTCTCCCCTACCTTATACCTCAATGTGAGAGCAGTCAGATATAACCTCTTATGAGGTGGTAACTCGGCCTCGGGAGTGTCATCCCTATGATCGACTGGTGGTGGTATGAACAGTGAGGCTAGTAGTGGTGGTAGTGGTGATGATGGTAATGGTAATGATGTAGGTACATGTGGTGGTAAATGTAGTGATGATGGTGGAGGGTTGAAATAGTTGTATGGATGTAGTGATGATGAGTTGATGGTGATGAGGCTCTCAATTACTACCCATGCAACACTGAAGCCTGAGGATGCACGCACATGGTTAGGGCTACCATATAGGTGAGGTACTATAGGAAGTGGTGATGATGGAAGTGCAGGTGCAGCTAAACACCTAGCAAGGCGTTCCTCTGCAGAGGGTGGTGATAGTGAGATGAGTAGTGATGGTGGTGGTGGTGGTAAGGCAAAAAGTCTCTCGACCTCCTCCTCTGATGGAAAAGGCATAGGTGCCTCGGGTCGGATAGATATCCTAGCAGTGGTATGACATGCCGGTGGTGATGGTGGTGTAGCCGCAGACTCATCGGTCTCAAACCTCTGTCTCCTCAGAAGAGGGGACATGGTCAACAACGGGTGCAACAACAGAGTCGTCCGGAGCGCAATGCCGCATCCTTCTGCCGTCCTTTTGAAGCCTCTTCCTCCTCGTCCTTATTAGAGGATTCATTATCATCGCCGTCACCTCCATCAGCTGGATAGTCTACTGGACCATCCTCAGAGTCCTCCTCGGAACCTCCTCTGATTCGATCAGCAACATAGCCTGAAGATAAGGCTATATGGTGGAATCAGCAACCCAATCATAAGGCTGATCCACCACGGAACTCTCCTCATCAATGGGCAAGTACTCAGGGTACTATGGTCCTGGCACTTAATCTAGGCGAGAGTGGGTGGCCTAGCTCTGGCTCCTCAGGGCAGGCGCTAGTCCTGTGATGCTGGTGTAGCCTCTGGTGATTCTGGCTCCTAGAGTCTGAGAAAAGTCCACAGCCCAAGCTAAGCGGTCTCCAGTGATGATATCAACGGTATATGTAACCTCAATAGATGCCAAATCCGATGAAAATGACTGTATTTGTACACTCAAATAGAGTTTACATTAGTACATTTGTAAGACCAATAATAATATACTAATATATTATAGAACACGATGAGAACCATGCAACATCTATATACCCAACCAGCAACGAGTAAATGTAAGAATGAATGTCCCCATAAAAAACCCCTTTTTATGTATGCAATGTTTGAAAACGGTTATAGTCCAGCAAAAACATTTGACCTGGTTCTCTATACCTAGCTCGATACCAATCTGAACACCCCCAAATTGGGACCAGCAACGGAATAAAATGTCCTGTAGTGTTACTTCATAGATCAATAGTCACAAGATATAGAACGTCCCTAAAAGATCAGTTGATAATACGATACAGTAGGATTTATTGAATTGTTCAATCAAAGCCAACGACATAATTGTTCAACATTGAAGAAAACAAGATTTTAAGACATAACAATATCCTAAGATGTAATGACTAAATCTATTTATGCATGACTCCCCAAAAGAGTATCCACCATTGTATCCTTACACCTCGTGCCTCATTGACCAGAGAAAACATGCTTTTAAAACGTCAACAAAAAGTTGGTGAAAATTCCATATTTTATGTAAAATGTAATGTAGACCGCAATATTTCCCCCCTGATAATTCAACAGATAGCAAACATCACAAAATGTAATTAGTTTTCCTAAGCTTCATGACACTTGACCTCTGACATGTAAATTACAATATAAATTGCCAACATTGCCCGTGATGATGTTCTAACCCGCAACATCCTAAATCCGACATGGTATACGTCCGTTGTCTGGTAAACCGGCACAGTGAGTGCTACTCACCCGAACGGGGATGTCAATCCCAAATAGATCTATTTATAACATTCGCGCTCACACAAAGTAATTGACAGTTCATGATAATGGGCTCAGAGGGTTATCGCTACTTAGGCAAACACGTAATCATGTAAAAATGTACACTTGCGTCCAATCGTAAAACAATGCATGTTTCTCACCCCAAAAGTTGTAAATCATTGATATAGTAAAACATGGGGCTATGAACTCACCTCAGCAAATGTAGTGAATGAAATAAATCAAGTGAGTGAGTCGACAAGCGAAGTCCGAATGCAACCTAATTAAACATAGGTCGTATGAATACTATGTACTTTGAATAACTAACGCCATACATAATTCTATATAGTTACATCACCACCTAAAAGTGTTCGTTTAATTTATAAAATTAAACAATTTGATTTGCATTGGTAAAATAAATGTTCATGTAGTTGAAATCGTAAAGATAATATATTCGCCCAACAATTTGTTATTCGTCAAAAACGCTTGATGTATTATTTATAAAATTTTATTGTATAAATAATTTAATTATTTGAGAATATAATATTTATAAAGTTAAAAACATTTATAAATATTTCTTTTAGTAAAAACGTCATATATTTCTCGTTTCAAATCCGTTTAGCATATTCTTTACATCCGTGTTTTCGTATTTAAATGATATTTTAAAATATCATATTTATAAATATTAAGTCACTGATGAACAGTAACATTTAATCAATTTAATAATTTATATAAATTACTTTTATATAATTAATTGTTGTAATATTGAAAATGTCGTAATTTATTCGGTTTACCTCCGTTTAATATGTTCTTTATATGTATGGTTTCGTATTTGAAAAATATAATCAATTATTACATTTATTATATTTATTTTTACTGTTATGAACAGTAACAGTAAGTATAAATTTATAAAAATACTTTTTATAAATATTAATTGTTGAAATCGTATAAAAATCATATCTAGTTCGTTTTAATTCGGTTTTTAGTGATTCCTTCGCCCACGTCTTCGTAATTCAAAGTTCTATCCAACAAAAATATTTCTCATCAGTCTACTATGATGAACAGTAACAGGTTTTTATAAAATTACTTTTATATAGTTACTTTTGGTTATTTTATTCATTAAACATGAAAAAGTCATAACTAATTCATTACCTTTTGGTTTTTCAAGTTTCTTAACTCTTCATAATCCTTATGAAGTCTACTTTTACAGAAAAATATCAAATATTTAACTTAAATTCGAATTGTATTATTTTTATAACTTTCTTTTATAAAAATACTTTTATAATTGTAAATCTTGTAAACATCATAACTCCTTCGTTATTTATCGGATTTTCAAGTTTCTTATATGCTTACGATCCTTGTGAAATGTACTATGTTTATAAAACATAAAATAAAATGTCAATTAGTTCGAATGAACAGTAGCAATTAAAAGGTTAATTAACTTATTTTATACACTTTTAAACTTTATAAAAATGACCACATTCTTCAAAGTTATAATTTAACATCCATGGTATATAATTTAAGTCCTCTACATTGTGTCCATCATAATAGGTCCATATTATCCAAGAACATTGTCCAACATATTTATTTACTTATCTAAACTTTATAATTAAATAAATAATCAATACTTGACAAATTATTATATAATTTATCCATGGCTTGTAAATTCTTGTTTTAAATATATTAACATATTTAAAACATCATCTTAATCACATGAAAAATAATTTCGTGTATGATATACATGTTTTCACTTTCTAAATTCCAATAATAAAACCTAGGTGATGATTAACAATATAAGAATTATATAAATCATAAAATGAAAAGATTAGGGTTTTTAGATGACCTTAATGAAGATAGGATGATGATGAACAAGATCAAACCCAACCAAGAAAACCATAATTAGAAAATTAGGTTTAGAAAACCCTAATTTCCTTGAAAACCCTAATTTGAACCCCTTAGTAATAAACCTTGTTATAAACCAAACCAAGCTTCCAAGACACCTTGTATATGTAAAATAATAACCCTTGAACACTTGTACTAGCTTAGAAATCAAAAATACAAAGTATATGTGTGTGGGGAGAGTGAGCCGTGGGTATGTGTGTTCAAGAGAGAGTTTCTTGCTTTGGTTTCTTGTTAATGTGTTGTGTGTGTGATACTAACACTTTATGGCTCCTATTTATAGCAAGCCCTAGCCTTAGAAACCACTTTACAAAACAATGGCATGGTTTTGATCTTGTCTCTTTGGTGTCCGGTTTAGGAAGCAAGAAAGAGGGGATAAAACCTTAGTTTATTAGTTTAGGACTAAGCTAGGATTTGTTTAATGTGTAGGGTAAAGAACTTGTTGCTTCCTTTTCCAACAAAGAATGCTACTAGTCATTTCATGGAGCTTATGGTTTCTTCTTCCATTCTTGGTGTAACCGTGGGTTTGTGCACAAAGAATAGACAAAAGTGGTTCTTTGATCCATTGTGTTTAACAACTTAGTAATTGTTAATTCAGAGTTAGTGGAGTTTATATATTAAAATTCAAGTGTTATGTGTTGTTATATGTGTAGAATTTGGCTAGGGGCTGAATTAAACAAATGTTTATTGAAATATTTGATTTTTATTTTATTTTTTTTTTTATAATGTTTTTTGGTATTATGGTTATTAGTGGGTATTCATTGAAGTGTAGGTGGGCTTATGGTTTGCCATGCATGTAAAAGTGTAGTTTTATTGCGTCACGTAAACGTTTTACGTAACCAATAAAAATAAAAAACGTAAAGTTATAAATTATCATCCTAATAACTTTATAACACTTACTTGACGTAAACATTTAATTTTTTGATGCCCGTTTACGTTAAACGCTCATTTTTATTTTAAGCGATTTAGCTTAACGGTTACAAAATTAAAAGTAAACGTGCAAAAGCCTAAAAATAAATAATTAAATAATTGAAGTCGTAAATGACCTGAAAAAGTGAAATGTTACAAATTGTAACTTGCTAAAATTTATAACTAAAAGGGCTAAAAATATCATTATTCCAAAGTTATAACTATGAGGGGTTGTTTTGCCAAATTCTAAAGTTAAAGGTTTAATATATATATACATAAAGGACTAAACTTGTAAAAGATCATAAACCAAGGGTATATACTGTCATTTTTGTATTCTTAAAAATATAAAATATAATATTTTTATACAAATTATAAATATATATATAAATATTATAAAACTCAATTTTGTTAAAACCCGACACATGTATCGTTATTAATCACCGATCGACAATTTATAAATCAATTACGTATATATTTAACGTAACTTATCATCGATTAACTTTTGAAGAAACCTTAAAATCTTATCGTATCACGATACTAGGGAGTTTTGTCACACCCCGCCAAGGCGGAATCGTAAGGCATGATCATTAGGCATCATCACAACACAATGCGTCAAAATAGAGAAAACTAAAAATGACATTCAATAAACTTTAAGATTCGAATCGTGTTATGACAACGCCCAAAACAAAAATCCAACATATAATGCATGAAGAACAAAACATAACAAGTTTAATTGAAAACTAAAAACAGATAAGTCATAGACTCCGCATGCAAGCCTATGGTCCAGCTAACTCTTCTTCCTAATTCTTCACACGTTTTGCTCACCTAAAAATGATGCTTAAAATGTCAACATAATTGTTGGTGAGAGTTACAGGTTTAAGACTCATATATGACACCGCGATAAATAAAAACAGCATTTACCAACATATATGCATGGTTATTCTATCACAAAAATCAATTCACAAATAACTGGGGTGGATCGTACCCCGCCGTCCCAATAATCCCTCTATCCTGTCTCTGCACAAGACTAACCTACTTGACTGGCTAAGTCTACTCGGGTTACACACTAGGTTATTTCATCCTCACATACACATACCCTTCCACAATTCATAACTAGGTCAATGCCATCTTTACATACGCATGCCTTACCATAATTCATATCACATAGCAATCATATAGTTCGACACTTAAAAACACATACCACGAATTAATAAATTTCAAAAAGATTGCCATCATTTCCATCAAAAATATAAGTAAAAAGTGGGACTGTAAAACTCACCTTGATGTAAGCAATCCAAACTCTTCAATTAATCTTGTAAATAATCTAAACAAACAATACACACATATGTTACCATCGATTAGGTCACACACCCAAGTCGATGTAACAATCACAACGATGGATACTCTATATCCTATCTTAATTAACTCTTCTATATACCCCTCAAGTTTCCTTACAATCTTTACTTCTCAACTTTCTGCTTTTTACTCAGTTTTTATAGTCACAAGGTGACTCTAAATAAAATACTTAAGTAGCTAATTGGTTATTCTCCTTACATTCCATGGCTCCCCAATGAGTTGTGAGCTTCTATGATTTTTGGATAAAAATAATAGTGAGTTTAATCATTTAATAAAAATTCAACATCACAAAGTGTCCAGAACATGATCTGATTTGACCTTTAAAAAGTTTAGCTTGAGAAGACCCATTTAAACATTTAGTAAAATTCTACAAAAATTCCAAAAAATCATAAACATCATGAACATGCTACAGTAGCAAGCCCATCAATTAAAAATATGTTTTGATACGGTTTTTAACCTCATAAACACAACTCAGAATCTGCCCCTCAAACTCAGTTTTCGTACAACGATCTTTTTTAAATTATTTAACTAACTTCCACTCACTTTTAATTCATGAAACCTATGGGTTTGGAAAGTAGACTCTCTGTAATTAATTTTAGGCTCAATAAAATCATTAAAAGCTATTCGTATGACCGAGTTATGACTCTCGCAAGATGACCCTTCAAAACTGCCAGCTTTTAAACTCCGAATTTACAAACCCGAAAACCCTAATTACGCATGCTTAACACCACTAATCATACAAAAACGATTTTTAAAGAACATAAACCTAAATTTTATGGGGATTTTTCCTATATAAAAACCCCAATCCATCTTAATAATTGTTAGGCAATTAAACTAATTGAATTGAAAATGTTTAAAGAAACGATACCTAAAGCATAGAAATCAAACCCTAATTTTTTTGGGGTTTTCCCCTTTTCTTCTTGTGGTTTGGATCGCCGACCAAAATAAGAGAGATGTGGAGGAGAAAAAGTGATTTTTGATTTGTATTTATAGGACTTGTAAAAGATTTAGATAATTACTTAATTAGAGTTATAATTGGACTAAAACTTTGTTTCTTTTTTTTTTCCTTTTCCCAAACCGGTCGAACAAACACCCCTTATATATATATTTTTTTTTTTTATTTTTTATTATTTACAAAAAAACCCTTTAACTTAGTAATTTTTATAAAAGTCTTTACTTGTTTTACTAAACCTTAAACTTTCTAACTAGTTTTCAAACTAAATTTCATTTCTAACTATTTCTAGAAATAGAAAGTACTCTAAAACCTATAAAATACTAAACTAATATATATAATATGAATTACATATACATAGTACGTACACAAAATACTACGAATACGACATTTGAAACTTCACAAAGCTTTCAAATGATTTCATTTCCATTAGTACCATTAGTACCATGATTCATCACTCATGTACTTCCATCCCACACATAATAAACACATAAAACACATAATGACACATACAAATTGAATTATATAGGCTTTAACTAACCTGCTAAAATTTCAGTTGTCACAGTATCCCCTCCTTTAGGAAATCTCATCCCGAGATTTAACCATTAGACTCAACAATAGCATTCTCAAACAAATAGGGATACTTAGCCTTCATATGATCCTCACGTTCCCAGGTAAACTTTGGTCCACGCTTGGAATTCCATCACACTTTCACAATAGGTATTTTACTATGCTTAAGAGTTTTAACTTCCCGGTCCATAATCTCTAAAGGCTCTTCTACAAAACATAAAGTCTTATCTACCTTAATATCATCCAATGGCACATGCAGATTTGCATCAGCTAAACACTTCTTTAGATTTGACACATGAAACGTGTCATGCACACTACTCAATTCCTCAGGTAATCTTAACCTATATGCCACAGAACTAATCCTCTTGAGGATTTCAAAAGGTCCTACAAATCTTGGGGCTAACTTTCCTTTCTTTCCAAACCGCGCTACACCTTTCCAAGGTGAGACTTTCAACATCACATGATCACCAACTTGAAACTCTATAGGTTTCCTTTTATTATCTGCGTAGCTCTTCTGACGATCTATAGCAGCTTTAAGCCTATCTTTAATTACAACCACTTTATCAGTTGTTTCTTGCACCAACTCTGGTCCAATTAATCTGCTATCTCCTATATCAGCCCACAATACAGGCGACCTACACTTCCTTCCATACAACGCCTCAAAAAGAGCACAACGAATGCTCGAATGATAGCTATTGCTATAGGAAAATTCAGCTAACGGCAAATGAATATTCCAACTTCTACCAAAATCAATCACACACGCTCTCTGCATACCTCTAACATTTGTATTGTACGCTCGCTTTGTCTATCCATCTAAGGATGATAAGCCGTACTCATATCTAAACGCGTTCCCAAAGCTTTTTTGCATCGTTTGCCAAAACCTTGATGTAGAACGTCAATCTTTATCAGAAATAATCAATGTTGGTACACCATGTCATGCAACAATCTCATTGATGTACAACCTTGCTAACTTTTCCATACTATAATCCTCTCGTATTGCCAAGAAATGCGCCATATTGGTCAACATATCAACTATGACCCAAATCGCATCATGACCACTACTTGACCTTGGCAACTTTGGTATAAAGTCCATAGCTATTTTCTCCTATTTCCACTCAGGTATCTCAGGTTGTTGCAATAAACCTGACGGTCTTTGATGCTTAGCCTTCACCTTTGCGCATGTCAAACACTTGCTAACATAAATAGCAATCTCCTTCTTCATACCTGGCCACCAATACATGTCTCGAAGATCATATGAAACATCTTGTCCGCTCCGAGATGCACAGACTACCTCATCTTACAAGCTTCGTCCATGATCTTGGTTCTTACACCACCCACTAATGGAACCCATATACGATCCAAATAGTATAGGCTTCTATCCTCTCTCTTTTCTATTTGTTGGTCCGTACCATTCAATCATTTAGCTATCACATTTTCATCCTTAAATGCTTCATCTTGAGCTGCCAATATTAGTCCTTTAACTCTATACTAAATTGTTACAACCATTACTCGCACTCGTCGAGGCGAGGCTTCACTCTCTCCTTTCTACTTAAAGCATCAGCTACTACATTTGCTTTACCAGGATGGTACTTAATCTCACATTTATAATCACTAAACAGCTCTAACCATCTCCTTTGACGCATATTCAACTCCTTCTAATCAAATATGTGTTGAAGGCTCTTATGATCTGTATAGATAACACTCTTTATTTTGTACAAATAATGCCTCCAAATCTTTAGCGCAAACACCACCGCGCCTAACTCTAAGTCGTGAGTCATGTAGTTCTTCTCGTGGCTCTTTAATTATCTTGATGCATAGGCAATTACCTTATCCTTTTATATAAGAACACATCCCAATCCTTGGTTTGACGCATCATAATAAATCACAAAATCTTCTACTCCATTCGGTAATGACAATATTGGTGCATTACACAAATTGTCCTTCAACGTTTGAAAAGCTTCCTCCTGCTTCTCACCCTACTCATACTTCTGATTCTTCTGAGTCAACGAAGTAAGGGGTTTACTTTAGATTGTGTCCCAGAAATGATCTTACTTCAGATGGTGTCCTAGGGGCTTTCCAACTTTTCACCACCTCAATCTTACTTGGGTCCACGTGAATACCGTCGTGATTTACCACGTGTCCAAGAAAATGTACCTCTTGCAACCAGAACTCGCACTTGGAGAACTTCACATACAGCTTCTCATTCCTTAGAAAATCCAACATTAATCTCAAATTATTTTCATGATCCTCCTTTGTCTTTGAGTATATCAAGATATCATCAATAAACACTATGACTAACTTATCCAGGTACGATTTTCACACTCAGTTCATTAAGTCCATGAAAACCGTGGGTGCATTTATTAATCTAAATGGCATAACTGTAAACTCAAAATGCCCATATTATGTTCTGAATGCGGTCTTCAATATATCATCATCATGCACTGTCAGCTGATGATAACCAGATCGAAGGTCTATCTTAGAGAAGTAGCGCGCTCCTTGAAGTTGGTCAAACAAATCGTCGATCCTAGGGAGTGGATAACGATTCTTGATGGTCAACTTTTTTAGTTCACGATAGTCTATGCACATGCTAAACGATCCATCCTTATTCTTGACAAACAAAACTGGCGATCCCCATGGTGAGTGACTTGGCCGAATAAATCCCTTATCTTACAACTCTTGAAGTTGCTCTGACAGTTCTTGCATCTCCGAAGGCGCTAGTCGATATGGCGACTTTGCTACGGGCGTCACTCTAGGAATCAAATCTATACGAAACTCTACTTGTCGTTGTGGCGGTAATCCTGACGGGTCATCCAGAAATACGTCCTAGAAATCACGTACGATAGGAATATCGCTTAACATTGGTTCATTCGCCTTTGTGCTCATTAACGTCTTTGTCTTCCTGACATTACGTTATCCTTAAACACAAAGTACCTTACCTTCTTCTACAGGTATCCTAACTATCTTTTTGTGACATCAGGAAGGTTGTTAGGTTGTCGTGTTTGAACCATGTTTCTGATAAGACATAGGATTATATATATTAGACGATATACTACAGATTTCATAACCCATGATATTACATTTCCCCCAATACTATATACGTACAAGCATAATCAACCAATATGTGTCAACACCAATTACATGTAATCATACTTGCAAGTCCATTTGTGTTGTGACGCATGTATAATTATGTTGTACACCATAATTATAGATGCCCCCTTTCACGCGTGTACTCGCTCCTATGAAAACACTTCTTGAAATCAACACATCATACAACACATAACACATTTAATAAGGCACATAACACACAAGATAAATCCTAAAACCACTTCTCATTAATAATAATCGTAATCGAAAATAACATTTCCTAACATGGTTCAAACGATAGAAAGAAACACTAAACATCCTAAATCAAATTGATTGCACGAGTAGTTGGGTCGAGGTCGAACTCAGCTCCCACCAATGTCTTCCATCGTCAAGCTCATGGGTTGATTACTACCCGTAGACTCAAGGTCTGGATCGTTAGCATCATCAATCAACCAACCATTCATATTTCCTTCTTGTTGTGGTAATGGGTAAGGTGCAAACTTGTTCCTTTGGTCTTCCAGTTGGAGTTGTGGATGATCCACGAATCCATATTTGTTGTAAGGAGGGTGCTCATTAAACTCTTCTTCTTCTTCATCTGAGGTGTGGTATTCTTGGAACCTAGAAACATTTCCTTCCTTGTCGATCCTTCTTCTCTGAATCACTCCAATCGTTTGGTCACCTACTTTCTTCATAGTCATACTCTCTTCCACTTTACACGGATATAAGTCGATGGGTATACGGCACTTACGGTTTGTACGCCATATCTTACTGCCAGAAATTGGGTCGATATAACGCTTAATCCCAGTTGAACGCATGATTCCCCAATGAAACTTACGCTTTGAGGGAGACATAACTCTATAAATAAGGAAGAGTATAAGCTCCATCAGATACTTGGCGACGAAGAAAATAAATACTAGCATATATGTATATATATGTATATATATATATGTATATATATATATGTATATATATATATATATATATATATACATATATACATATATATTCTTACTACGAAAATTGTAAACGAATAGGCAATTGAAACTTCAAAATATACATATAAAATATATTATACATACATACACACAAGCACATAGTTCCTAAATGCATCTATATGAAGGTTCCTAGTTATAGTCTAGGCCAATCCATCTAGTTCTCTATAACCTGGCTCTGATACTAATCTGTCACACCCCGCCAAGGCGGAATCGCAAGGCATGATCAATAGGAATCATCACAACACAAGGCGTCAAAATAGAGAAAGCTAAAAATGACTTTCAATAAACTTCAAGATCCAAAGTGTGTTCTGACAACGCCCAAAACAAAAATCCAACATATAATGCATGAAGAACAAAACATGACAAGTTCAATTAAAAACAAAAAAAACAGATAAATCATAGACTCCGCATGCAAGCCTATTGTCCAGCTAACTCCTCTTCCTAACTCTTCACATGTTTTGCTCACCTGAAAATAATGCTAAAAACGTCAACATAATTGTTGGTGAGAGTTACAGGTTTAAGACTCACTTATGACACCGTGATCAACAAAAACAACATTTACGAACATATAAGCATGGTTATTCTATCACAAAATAAATTCACATATATTTGGGGTGGATCATACCCCTCCGTCCCATAATATCTCCGCGCAAGACTGACCCACTTGACTAGCTAAGTTCGTTCGGTCTCACACAAGGTCATGTCATCCTCACATACACATGCCTTACCACAATTCATATCACATAGCAATAGCACATAACAATCATATAGTTTGACACTTAAAAACACATATCACGGTTCATAATTCAAAAACAGTTTTTGCATTTCCATCCTAAAATATAAGTAAAAAGTGGGACTATAAAACTCACCTGATGCAAAGCAAATTCCAATTCCTTCACTTAATCTTG
>BQNB010119786.1:0-18733 GCA_026074375.1 Tanacetum coccineum
GCAAATGATGGTGATTTCACAAGAATTTCCCAAGAACACTTTATGATATTCAAAGTAAAACCCAGAAACTATGAACAATTCTATTACAATTGCTTATGGAATTGAAATCACATTTCAATTACGCTTCTTTGATGGATCAAAATCTGGGTTTGTTGATGAACATCAAGCAAAACCATCCAAATTCCTTTAAGAACACCTCTAACTTTGATTCTAATGGTGGTGTTATCAATGGTGGTTTGGATCAAAGGTTTTTGAGGCCTTTATCACCAAAAACACTTCTTCTAAGTGTTGTAAATGAACTAACAAACTCAAAAGTGCGCCGCACTTTGGGTAAAACCGCCGAACTTTTGGCAAACGGAGTTCATATGACCGAGTTATGACCAAAATAGTGAACAGGTGTTGGGAGATCATGAACTTTAGCAATTTCTTTGTTTAAGCTTTAAATCTTCGTGTTTTCATCCGTTTTCTTCCACAACACATATCATGAACCTATAATAGCAAATATAGTCGATTAAGTATCAAAATTTCACAAGAAATGATCAAATAAATGCAAATAACGTCGCCAAAAACATGTACAATTTAGGCGTTATCAAATCCCTCCACACTTAGCTATTGCTTGCCCTTAAGCAATTAAAGCGAGAAAACAAGATCATTTATGTAACGACCCACTCCAGAAAGGAGGCCGAAACGTCATAATCATGGTGTCATATCAAAGCATAATAAAGGCATAAAGTCATAAATGATAACATAGGACAAGGTGGAAAGCCGGAATCAAACATCGGCTCCCAATTATGAGATCAACATGAATAACGTAAAAGGAGTCTAAAGGACGAAACATGTGTCCAAGATAGTCTAGCACATCAAAATGTCTGCGATATAAAGAAAGGAAGCTAAACAGGTCACTTCCTAAGCACACACTCTCTCATGCCTAATCTCCCTCTAGATACCTGTCGTATAAGAAAGAGAAAGAAAATACGGTTGAGCATAACGCTCAGTGAACGGATATAACAACAATGTAATTAATAAGTATGAATCCTGGATAATAAGTATAAAGCAGCGGAAAGATCATGAGTGTCATGAGGAAACCTGGAGAATACGTCATGAAGGAAATAGGAAATAAACATGTAAAACATGGTAACGTGAAGTCAAAGATGTCATGAGATATCATGGATAGTATAAACATAAATAATAAGGAATGCCCACGAGCTCATATAATCATACATGTCATAATAATAATGTCGTGAATACATGCATATAATAGAGGGGCTGCCTCAACATGTAATAGAGGGGTGACCTCTTATAATAATATGGGTGGAGGGATCAGCTCCAATGTGATGGGATGTAGAGCACACACCAACCAATCACCATGAACGTGTAAACATGTAAACTAGGATGCACCCATACGCCCCTGAATAATAATGGCCAAACATGAAATATAATCTGGTAACATGAAAAGGGACGCCGCGTGAAATCACTCTCAACGCGAAAGAGTCGTGACACAGGTGCCTCATGTGTCACGGTCATGGTACCTCCATGACTAGGTGGTAAGTCATGTAAATCATGGTCATGCGTATATATAGCTCGGGCAATAGAATAAGTCATGAAATCAACATGTAAGGGATCATGGCAAAAGACATAAAAATGGGGAAGCATAGCAGTTCTGGGGATGAATCATGAAAAGAAAGAATGTCCTTACTGAAAGGACGGAATATCCGTACCTTATGTCCAGCAGTAACGGAAAGAGATGGATAAGAAGATGGAAGCTACTCCTGCTTAATGCGATCTACATGTTAAAGGACATATATAAGTTACTTGTTCATGATTAAGGTTACTTTCCATTTTTTCCCTATTTTTAGTAACTTTCAATTTTATAACTTTCTATTTTAGTAACGTTCTATTTTTAGCATGAATCCTCGATTAGTTACGTTCCATGATTAACATGTGCCATGATTAGTATGTTTCAGGATTATTTCTTGTTATATTGGGTTACTTTCCCAAAAATAGCACTTCAATATATAGTGCAAGTTTCCAAAAATAGATTTTCCTTAATTAACTTTCCATAATTGATAACTTCCTGATTTAATAAGTTTCCATAATTAACTTCCCAAAAATCGACTTTCTAAAAATAGCAGGTTTCTATATATAGCAGGTTTCTATAAATAGCAGGTTTCTATAAATAGCAGAGTTTCTATAAAAGCAGTTTCTTATAAAAAATACAAAAATGATAAGGGGAAATTGGGGGGGGGGGGGGGAATCAGGGTCTACCCCAACTTATTTTTCTCAATCATAACAAATATAATAACATGCTAAATCCAACCCCAAAGTTTTAGAAATTACAAAACACCCCCTTATACTTTAAAACTCAAATCGGGTAACAAATAAATACACAAAACCCTAATTAAAATTTTCCCCAATAATTACACAATTATTATACATTCATTAGCATTTATTGAACCTGGAAAAAATACAAAAACCCTAACCCTAATTCGTTTTCCACTTATTTGCCTCCTTTTCTCTTTATTTCGTAAATCGGCAAAGTCATTAAATCCCAAATAATTATTTCGAGCCTCTTAAAAATTGAACCAACAATTTATCTGAGATCTACATGATATATGATACCTTATAAAATTATAAAATCAATTTTACAAATTATTTTTATGCCGATTACAATACTAGCTAGAAATTAGGGTTTCGAATATGATTTGATTTATAAAATCAAAATAAAATGAAATAACATTTTTTTCTTTAAGTATGAATCGAATTTATATGATGAAAAGTGAGTTTGAAAAATACCTGATGATCCTTAGGGAGTATTATGACTGATGAATCCGGTTTGATTTTCGAAACCCAAACAATACCAAAAAATCCGAATCAAGCACTTCCCAACTTCCACTATTTTTCCCACACTCCTTAGCCTTCAATTGATCTTAGAAAAATCGCACAAGCCTTGGAAAATTCGTATGGCTCCTCTTTTATTATTTAGGGTTTCGGTGGTAAATTGTTTAGAGTTTTAATAAAATGAAATGCATATAAAAGATATGCTAGAGAATAATGCCGAGTTTATGGCTTCTAGAATAGACTAAAATCAGATTTATCATTTGCCAAATTATTTTGATACTTATCTTTATCTTATTTACTTTAATTTTTAAATATAATGCATAAATAACTAATATAATAAATCGGCCAAAATAATATATATACATAAGTAATTTATTTTTCTTGTATAATATAATGTATTTTATTCTTAAATAAATTTCATAATTGTTACTTGTTGCATTTTCATAATTTATAGCATTAAATTGAATTTATTTAAGCTTTTATACATTTTTCTTTCATTAGGGGCATTTTGGTCATTTTACTCTTATTGAGATTTTTAGGTTTTACAACTCTTCCCCCCTAAAAGAAAAATTCGTCCTCGAATTAGAAACATGATACGACTGAAAAGAACATACCAGATCATGGAAGAAAATGAGGATAAGAAGTCCGTAAAGACTCCTCGGTCCACCCACGTGGCTTCCCCGCTCGGGAGGATTTCCTCCAAATAATTTTTGACAAAAGGGATCGTCTTGTTCCTCATACCTAGTCCTGACGGTCTATAGAATAGACTCAGCTCTCCGTATAAGAATAAAACCTCAAATCTATCGAATGGATTAGGAGACAACGTAAGGAGGATGATACTGTAAACTCTGAGTAATGTTACAGGGAAACACATTGTGAACATGAGAACAGCTTAGGAGGTAACGCCAAAACGATAGAAAACCTCCACCAACAGCGATCAAGAATCATCAAACGGTCCTAAGAAACGAGGACTAAGCCTCCCTTGAATAACCCAAAACGCATGACTCCACGGTAAGGTGAGATACTTTCAAGAAAACAATGTTCACCCTTTGGAACACTAACGCTCTAGCGATGTCTTCGCGTAACACTTCTGCACGAGTCTGAGCGTCCTTAAGCTATCCCTGGCGACGGCACCTTGATTCGATTAGTCACCTCAATCATCTCCGACCCCTCAAGAATACCTTCCAACCGACCTGATCCCAACAAATAGACACACATTTCCTACATAACAACATCGTCGAAAGGAACGCATTAATGCTCGCATCCCAACTGTTATTGTAGGCAACTCCACTAGACATATAAGTCATCCCAATTACTGCCCATCTCAAACGCCTCCATGAACGTAACATATCTCTAATGTTTTGAATCGTAACGCTCCGACTGGCCCGTCGGTCTCAGATTGAAAAGTTTGTACTACCCTTGAGCCTGGTTCCCCAAGCTTTCTGTAAACCTTTCCAGAAACGAGACGTGAAACGTGGATCTCTATCTGACACGATCGCTGATGGAGTACCGTGTAATCGAACAATTTCTTGTTGGAACATTTCTGCTAATTTACTAACGGGGTAATCCTACGGAATAGGATGAAAAATTGCCGATGTAGTCAAGGCGATCTACAACAACCCAGATAGCATCGGTGCTTCCCTGAGTCCGGGTAACCCGTAAACAAAATCCATGGATATTTCGTCCCACTTCCAAACAAGAACTCTAACGGATTGCAATAGCCCACTTGCACGTTGGTGTTCAAATCTTAACACTGCTGACATGTATATAACTTCTTTGAACACAAACGTAGCCACATCGCGCTTCATACCACTCCACCAAAAGTGTTGCTTGAGATCGTGATACATCTTCGTCGAACCTGGATGAATCGAAAATGGAGAACTATGAGCCTCAGTCATCAAGGCTTCCCGAAGTGTATGATCCTCTGGTACGCATAATTTAGTACCCGCCAAAAAGGCCATTGTCATCGAACAACCATAAATCGTAACTGCCAAAAGCAAAACTCTCTGCTAATCAATATTCGAATAATTGCCCAGATTTCTCCGTCATCCTTCTGAGCTGCCTTAATCTGAGAAATTAGGTTAGGCTCAACCCTCAGACTAGCCCAGAAACCACTCTGTCCACGAACACCATAATCGAATATCCAAGGACGCTCATAGTCACAATAATCTCTTCTTCCACCTTGATACCAGCTATCATACCCGACTTCCTACTCAAAGCATCAGCCACCACATTTGCTTTACCCGGATGGTACTGAATGTTGGTGTCATAATCCTTCAATAACCTCCAACCAACGCCTCTGTCTCAGATGAATTCTCGCGAGTTGGAAAATATATTTTGAGACTCTTATGATCTAAAAATATCACAGATTCGCCATAAGATAGTGCCTCCAATTTTGAGAGCAAAGACAACGGCTGCTACATCCAGATCATGAGTAGATAGTTCACTCATAGGCTTTGTTGTCGTGTAGGCATAGCAATCATTTCCCCATGCTCATGAGTACACACCCAAGACCCTTCTTAGAAGCATCACTGTAAATCTGGAATCCACCTTACCCAGATGGAAAGAGTAAGAAGGCGAGAAACCAAACGTTGGCTTAAGCCTTCAAAGCTCCTTTTTTCCTTCGCTCTTCATTCCATACAAACATCTCGCCCTTTTGCCAAAGCTTATTAAGGGTAAGGCCTAATAGTGAGAAACCCTCTACGAATTCTCGGTAATGATCCTGCAAATCCAAAAAACACCGTACTTCGGTCACAAGACGTTCGTCTTGGCCATATTGTGACAGCCTCAAGCCGTCGCCGGATCCATAGTAATTTCTTACTGCGAAAACAATGTGACCTAGAAAACCTACCTTACTCAACCAAATTCGCTCTATGGAAAAACTTAGGCATATAATTTAGTCTCCTGTCGTAAAATCCGTAAGAACATGCGGAGATGCTCCTCGTGTTCCCTCTTTAACTTAGAGAAGACCAGAATAACATCAATGAACACAATGACGAACTTGTCCAAGAAATTCATGAAAAACTCGGTTCAGCCAATCCATAATACAGCTGGAGCATATCGTGAGACCAAAAGGCATAACCAAGAAATCATAATGACCATAAAACGTGTCGAAAGCAGTCATGGAAATGTCCTGCTCTTTCACTCGCAACTGATGGTAACCAGATCGTAAATCAATCTTGGAAAAATGCTTAGCGCCCTGAAGCTGATCAAATAAGTCGTCAATACGTGGAAGGGGATAACGATTACGAATGGTGATCTTGTTCAATTTACGGTAGTTGATACATAATCTCATGCTACCGTCCTTCTTCTTGACAAACAACCGGTCACCCATTTGCGATAACACTCAGGCTAATACAACCTCGCTCCAACAACTCCTGTATCTGAATCTTCAACTCTTTAACACAATCATGCCAATGGCGATAAGACGTTGGAATTGGCTCAGCTCCGGGAATAAGCTCAATGTTAAACTCAACATCGCGAATATGAGGTATTCCTGGAAGTTCTTCCAGAAATACGTCCTGAAATTCAGAAACAATCGGCTGATCATAGAATAGAGAAGAAATTCAGAAGTCGTGTCATGAATGAATACCAAAAACCTTCACAGCCATTACGATAGTAAGGTACTGCTTTTTACAAGCGACAAATGATCTTCCTAGATTTGCCCGTAATGGAACCATGATAATATTTCAAGAGCATGAAAATCGCCGACTATAACACGACGGGAATGACAGTCAATCATATCACGGTGTGCTGCTAACCAGTCTATACCCAGAATTATGTCAAATTCACACATATCCAAGGAATGCATTAACTGAACCAATCTTGTCATCAAACTGTAGAGGATGATCTCTATATACAAGGTAATACGTCGGAGTCTTCATGGGCGTGGATATAACATAATACATGATCAAGTAAATAGGCTGTCATAGTAAAACATGAAGCAAACCTTGTAGATATCACAGAATGGTCGCACCCGTAATCAATAAAACAAACACTGCACTCCGAATATAAATAATGCACCAGTGATGGTAACCAGGGAAGTATTGCGGCCCTGATCCTGATACTGCAAGACACGGCTGATGCGTCCTGGCTTCTTAGTCAGCATGACCATACCAAACTGACCAATGTTCTTCTGCAGTCCGCTGAAGATGAACCAGCTGGCGACATTTGAAGCAAGGACCAGCAGCACGACACACTCTCCTGGGTGTCTACGTCCACATGAGTTGCAAACAGGGGAGTACACCTCAGAGGGTAACCCTGGACGCTATGAACCCGTTTCAAAGATAGATCAGAGACATAAATCTTTGAGACATATAGAGAATAAACTTGTATAGTTCAAATGATTTACCCCGATTGGTAGATCGGTGGGATTGCTGACATCCTGTTCCTTTGGTCACTCCAGCACCATAGAAATTCATGTACCACATGACGTAGATGTCAGATCATATCATATACAGATAAAGACGATAACGATAAGATTATGTACCTGTTGTTGTCACGCGAGAGTGTTGTTATATGTTTTACGGTAGTGTACCACCACCTCCGCCCTGGCCTGTCAGACCCTTGACGGTCATTTTTCTGATCCAGGACCCTGGTAACTATTCTGGCTGAGATGCCGACTGTATCGGTCCTCTACTCATATGCCTGGAGAATAGTTAAACGGTACACATTATAAGGATAAAGGAGGTAAACATAAAACAAGGTCAGTAAAGATTTGGATTACTGAAGGTTTACCTCTTGTCATGAGACGTTCGTACCTATCATAGTCACCCTGTCACAAAGATATTCTAAGTTGCGTGCAACATCCGCAACCAGAGCAACGACGTAAACTGTATACACATGACATGGTCAAGGATTGACTTATAACCCCAACGAAAATTCTTGCGCACAGCTCTTCTGTATACCAGCAAGCCTGTCCAAGAAAACCAGCTAGGCGGAGGAAACGCTGCATGTAATTCAGTACTATTTTCCACGTCGCCCTTTGGCGACATGGAATGGTACTACTCCATCAAGCGCACTTGTTCGGACCTCGAGGAAAAGACTGAAGATAGAACAGCTCTTATGAAAAGCTGCCCAAGTCCAAAGTACGGACCACGCATCTCCTCATTTGGCCTGCTTATAGGCCTTCACCAAGCCAAGCGTCACCCTCGAACTATACACAGCCAATTCTGGTCTTTTAAAAGCATCATTAACTATCCATCACGTCGAAGACTTCTCCATATGAGACTCCAATTCTCAGCATCAACATGGGCTACTTGCTTCTTGAACAAACGGGTTTCTGCTTATAGAAGCGCTCAGCCAAGAATGTAATATGACTGGGCGAGGATTACTACCCGAAGTACAACACCAGTGCGGTACTCTTTCGCGAACCTGCTCGAGCGAATCTGTAGGGCATGAGCATCCACGCTGCCTGAACGGGACCCCGCAGCGAGTTCACATCGGAACGAGAGTTCACCATCAGACATTTGCATAAAGGGTTTAAATGATTAAACGGTTAAAAGGTCAAAACACGACATAAGAAGAATAAAACGTCGATTTCTTGAAAAACCAAATGTCTACCCAAATCCTCACAGTCAAGTTTTAGAGCCTACAGGATCGAAAACCTTTAGCTCTGATACATAATGTAACCGACCCATCCGGAAAGGGAGGCCGAAACGTCATAATCATGGTGTTCCATATCAAAGATATTAAAGGCATAAAGTCATAAATGATAACATAGGACAAGGTGAGAAAGCCGGATCAAACATCGGCTCCCAACTTATGAGGATCAACATGAATAACGTAAAAAAGGAAGTCTAAAAGGAGAAACATGTGTCCAAGATAGTCAACACATCAAGAAAGTCTAGCGATATAAAGAAAGGAAGCTAAACAGCGTCACTTCCTAAGCACACACTCTCTTGATGCTTAACTCCCTCTAGAACCTGCCGTAATAAGAAAAGAAAGAAATTACGGCTAGCATAACCACAGTGAACGGATATAAACAACAAAGTAATAATAAGTATGAAATCCTGGATAATAAGAAAAGCAGCGAAAGATCATAAGTGTCCATAGAAACCAGGAGAATAAACGTCCATGAAGGGAATAGAAATAAACATGTAAAACAAGTTAACGTGAAGTCAAAGATGTCCATGAGATATCAATGGATAGTATAAACATAAATCATAAGGAATGCCCCACCAGGAGCTCATATAATCCAAAATACATTCCATAATAATAATGTCGTAATACATGCAAATAAAAGAGGGGTTGCCTCAAACATGTAATTAAGGGGTGACCTCTTATAATAATATGGGGAGGGATCAGCTCCAATGTGATAGAAGTAAGCACACACCAACCAATCACCATGAACGTGTAAACAATTAAACTAAGAGCACCCATACGCCCCTGAATAATAAGGCCAAACATGAAAGATAAACTGTAACATATGAAAAAGGGACGCAGCGTGAAATCACTCTCAACCGCGAAAGAGTCGTGACACAGTCCCTCATTGTCACGGTCATGGTACCTCCCATGACTAGGTGGTAAGTCATGTAAATCATGGTACTGCTATATATAGCTCGGGCAATAGGATAAAGTCTTGAAATCAAACATGTAAAGGATCAGGGGCAAAAGAAATAAAATGGGGAAGCATAGCATTCTAGGGATGAACTTCTGAAAAGATAAGAATGTCCTTAACTGAAAGAGACGGAATTAACCGGTACCTTATGTCCAGCAGTAACGGAAAGAGATGGATAAGAAGATGGAAACTACTCCTGCTTAATGCGATCTACATGTTAAAGGACATATATAAGTTACTTGTTCATGATTAAGGTTACTTTCCATTTTTTGTAACTTTCTATTTTTAGTAACTTTCTATTTTTAGTAACTTTCTATTTTTAGTAACTTTCTATAATTAGCATGATTCCTTGATTAGTACGTTCCATGATTAACATGTTCCATGATTAGTATGTTTCATGATTAGTATTCTTGTTATATTGGGTACTTTCCAAAAATAGCAGCTTCTAATTATAGTAAGTTTCCAAAAATAGACTTTCCTTAATTAACTTTCCATAATTGATAACTTCCTGATTTAATAAGTTTCCATAATTAACTTCCCAAAAATAGACTTTCTAAAAATAGCAGGTTTCTATATATAGCAGGTTTCTATAAATAGCAGGTTTCTATAAATAGCAGGTTTCTATAAATAGCAGGTTTCTATAAATAATATCAAAATGACATTTTCTACCCCCCAACTTATTTTTCTCAGATCATAACAAATATAATAACATGCTTAAATCAGACCCCAAAGTTTCAGAAATTACAAAACACCCCCTTATACTTTTAAAACTCAAATCGGGTAACAAATAAATACACAAAACCCTAATTAAAATTTTCCCCAATAATTACACAATTATTATACATTCATTAGCATTTATTGAACCTGGAAAAAATACAAAAACCCTAACCCTAATTCGTTTTCCAATTATTTGCCTCCTTTTCTCTTTATTTCGCAAATCGGCAAAGTCATTAAATCCCAAATAATTATTTCGAGCCTCTTAAAAATTTAACCAACAATTTATCTGAGATCTACATGATATATGCTACCTTATAAAATTATAAAATCAATTTTACAAATTATTTTTATGCCGATTACAATACTAGCTAGAAATTAGGGTTTCGAATATGATTTGATTTATAAAATCAAAATAAAATGAATGAACATTTTTCTTATGCATAGATCGAATTTATATGATGAAAAGTGAGTTGTAAAAATACCTTGGATGATCCTTAGGGATTTTATGAATTTATGAACCCGGTTGTGATTTTCGAACCCAAAGCAATACCAAAAATCGAATCAAGCACTTCCCAAGCTTCCCACTATTTTTCCCACACTCCTTAGCCTTCAATTGATCTTAGAAAAATCGCACAAGCCTTGGAAAATTCGTATGGCTCCTCTTTTATTATTTAGGGTTTCGGTGGTATTTGTTTTAGAGTTTTAATAAAATGAAATGCATATAAAAGATATGCTAGAGAATAATGCCGAGTTTATGGCTCCTAGAATAGACTAAAATCAGATTTATCATTTGCCAAATTATTTTGATACCTATCTTTATCTTATTTACTTTAATTTTTAAATATAATGCATAAATAACTAATATAATAAATCGGCCAAAATAATATATATACATAAATAATTTATTTTTCTTGTATAATATAATGTATTTTATTCTTACATAAATTTCATAATTGTTACTTGTTGCATTTTCATAATTTTTAGCATTAAATTGAATTTATTTAAGCTTTTATACATTTTTCTTTCATTAGGGGCATTTTGGTCATTTTACTCTTATTGAGATTTTTAGGTTTTACAGAAGCAATGCAAGAGGAACTTCTGCAATTTAAACTTCAAAAGGTTTGGACTCTGGTGCATCTACCTAACGGTAAGAGGGCCATTAGAACTAAATGGGTCTTTAGAAACAAGAAAGACGATAGAGGAATTGTTATTAGAAACAAGGCAAGACTGGTTGCACAAGGTTATACCCAAGAGGAAGGAATTGATTATGATGAGGTTTTTGCTCCTGTTGCTAGGATAGAAGCAATCAGGTTATTTTTTGTAATGCGACTAAATCTTTAATGCATGACTTCATAATATAACCACCAATGTATCCTTCGCACCTCGTGCTTAATGACCTCCTGAAAAACATTGCATTTAAAAACGTCAACATAAAGTTGGTGAATTTCATAGGTTTATGTAAATGTATATGCAGGACCGCAAGACTTTCCCAGATATGCAAAACAGTTCAGAACATCACAAAATGTAATTACGTTTTCCTAAGGCTCATGACACCGAACGTAGACATAATTGGAATACAATATATAAATATTGCCTACATTTGCCCGTGATGTTGTTTCATCCCGTAAACATGAGTATCCGACATGATATACGTTCGTTTCCAGTGATAGCTAGTCACCCGAACGGGGAGGTCAATCCCAAATAGATCTATCTATAATCATTCGCGCTCACATTCTAGTAATTGACAGTTCATGATTCATGGGCATAGTGGGTTATCGCTACTTAGGCAAAACGTAATCATGATAAAATGTACACTTGCGTCCAATTTATAAAACATGCATATGTTTCTCACCCCAAAAACTTGTAAAGTAATAATTGTAAAACATGGGGCTATGAACTCACCTTGAGTGAGTAAACTGATAACAAAATATCCCAAGTAAAAACGCGTCACGCTAACGCTCGAATGCAACCTAGTTAATATAGGTCGAATCAGTATTCAGTTACGCTGTTAACAACAACTGATATATATCCTATATAGTTATCCATCGTACTATCGTTAGGGCTTTCATAATTTTAGAGGTCTTGACATGACGTACGAGGAGGTTAGAGAACTTTAAATTTAAATCAAAACAAACTTGTCAATACGCCCTCCGAAGAAGCTCATTATGAAATTCCTAGTAATATAGCACTTTGATAAACTAAATAACATTTTATATATATATTTGCTTATCACCATCTAATTCGTAAAAACGGTTTATAATTAACGCCACTTTAGTAAAATGACATAACTTTGTCGTTTTAAGCCCGTTTCTCGCGTTTCTTACGCCCACGCTTTCGTATTAAGACGAGTGATCATAAATTCACATTTTTAGGTTTTTGAGATTCTGTGATGAATAGTGTTTTACTGTTCATAACAGCTATAAAATTGTTTTTATACTTTTAATTAACGTAAAACCCGTTTTTGTCGTATCTTATTCGTTATAGCTCCGTTTTTAGCTTTCTTTTGAACACGTTCTCATAATTGAAAGTTTTATCATATTATTGATGTTTATAAAGTATAAGTTTCTGTGGTGAATAGTACTTTTTATAAAAATTGTTTTATAAAAGTATTAACTATCGTAAACTTGTAAATAGCGTATCTTCTTCGTTATTAATCGGTTTTTCGAGTTCTTTATGACCCCTCGATCCTTGTGACATGTAGTATTTTATAAAATCATAAAACATATATGTAAATTTCGAATTACAAACAGCCCCTTAAGATATTTTTTCCAAAATGTGTTTAAAACTTTTTTTAGGACTTTTTAGCTTTACCACTTTGTTACAAACCCATTAGAACCCTTAATATCTTATGTCTTACATATATTAGGTCCATTAGGTCATGTTTTGTTCATGTGAGTCCAAGATAACAAGATTAACATGTTATTTTACCATTTTCACTTGTAACTCATAAGTTGACTTTTAGAAACCCTAATTTGTTCATATATATGTTTACTCTTAAGCATCATGTTAAAACACTTATACATTCCTTAGTCAAAATTAGGTTAGCTACTTCATTATTATTTTTCATCTTAAGGGTTTGTAGCAACTTTTTGTTTCTTTCAATCAAAAGTTTTTATTGTTTAATCTTTGGTGTCATTGATCTTGTGATTCATACATGGAATGATCTAGGGATCCTACAGTAAAGCCTCATATATAACCTTGTGTGGATGAGTAGAGAAGAGAATAACAATCACACCCTTGTGATTAACAACCTTGGCTTGAAAATATTAGGTGAAAACCCTAATTTCAACCAAAAACCCTAATCTTGCAATATCTTGTTAAAACCCTTTCAAAGCTTAACCAACCCTTCAATTCTTCTTAGAATACCTTAAGTATGATATGTAAACACTAATATGGTGAAAGAAAATCAAAGTATGGATTGTGTTTGGAGAGGGTTTTGAGCCGTGGGCTATAGAGAGAACAAAGGAAGAGATTTTGTGATTTCTTTGATAAGGAAAATGTGTTATGACTTCTTAGCTCACACATGCATGGGTATTTATACTACTTGGAGAAGATATTTGTGTCAAGTGGAAGTATGCAAGGTGGCCAAGCTTATGGAAGAAGCTAGGGCTTATCTTGATAAGTTTTGGCTAGTCATTGATGAGTCATGGTTCAAGTTGCATGCTAGATCTTTTAGGAAGATATTTGTGAAGTTCTTGGTCTCATCTTGGCTTATCCTAGTCATAATACACGAAATATATGTATATGTATAAGCTAGATATGTATTTGATCATTTATATAATGTATACTTGTATTATATAAAGTATAATGTAGTATAGACTTAGAAAAATGTATAACTTGTACATTGTAAGTTATGATTTGAATTCCTTCATAATGAATATGTATAAAGTGATAAATACTTGAAGTTTTAAATAAACTTTAAGTATTGAGTATAAATTTTGGGTATTTGATGAAGCGTAGATAAGTTAACGTGCTTCCGGGAAGGCCTAAACGTATTTTATCGCGAAACGTAAACACTTAACGTAACCAATAAAAATAAAATGTGCAATGTTAATAATTATCCTCTAAATAATCATATAACACTTGCTTGATGTAAATATTTAATTGTTTAATGCCCGTTTATATTGAATGATCATTTTTAGTTTACGCGATTTAGCTTAACGATTACGATTTAAAAGCAAACGCGTAAAACCCTAAAAATGAATTGTGAATTACATAATGTCGTACAATGACCTAAAACATGAGGTGTTATATTATGTATAAGTATGTTTACGTATGTGTTATATGTATAATTGGTTAAGTATGGATATTTATGCATGTGTCGGATGCATATAGTGTTATATGTGGGTACATTTGTGCATGTGTTGTATGCATAGAATGTCATGCGATTGTATGAAGACTAATAATATATATGTTTGAAATATACTTAAGATATATGCGGATCGAGAATGTCGCGAATCAAATATTTTATTTATTGCGCTTTTATGCGAACTATTATTTTGGTAATAGTGTTCCGATAATAATAAGGAGTGATACGTTATTGAGTAAGTATTATATGAAATTTTCTAGATTTTTATGGTGAACGAAATTCCTCTCGATCACATGGATGATGTACCTTTTGTTGAGCCGAATCAATACTATGATGTTCCTGTTGATCCCGAGCCTGTCTTAGTGGATGAAGACGAAGACCCGGAAGAAGACGAAATTGAGGAAGAGGAAGATCCTTAAGAATAAGAAGATGATATGGAAGTCAACATCAAGGAAGATGAGAATGAGCCAGAGTTGACATATCCTTATGAAGAGATGGATTCTCTTAACCCTTCGCCGCCTGCAACCGAGTCTGAACCTGATGATGAGATTGAGGTTGACGATGCGGTCGAGCCTGAGATTGAGACTGTTCATGTTAGTATCTATGAGGTAGGTGAATCATCTACTGCCGCTATTCCTTAAGAGTATGGTGATAGTTTACTATCTGGCTTCATGAGACGGGATATTGACTCTCTTTTTGGTTAAATGGTTAATTTTTCGAAAGGATTGTGTGCACGCGAGACGACACATGCATTGGTCAAGAAGAAAGGAAAAGCAAAGGATAAGTTTTATGGTAAGTTGATCTTGAATTTGGATAATGAAGTGCGTTCTAGTGTGGAGCAAGGAACGGCTGCAATAGAAAAGCTGGTTGAAAAGCTTGGTAATGTTAAAGATAAGGTTGAGTGCAGGAAATTAAAGAAGGAACTTGAAGAAGCAAGGTTGAGCAACACATTCCTTCGTATGCAGAATGAACGAGTCGAGAGAGATCTCTATTGGACTAGAGTTAGAGCTCGTGAGTTCTATCAAGAGATGATTCGTAGGGGATTTGTGTTAGAAGAAAGACCGAATGAAGCTATCAATGTTCCGATTGAAGATGATAAGAGTCCTTCGTCTGTACCGCGAGGATCTCCTCATGATGCTTAGTAGTTTAGTTTCAATTGTATTTTCTCTTGTTGTGTAATCACTTAACTAAGTCTTTAGTTAGTAGATTTAGTGCTATTGGTTGTAACAATTTGTATCATTTCAAGAGACAATGCAACTATGTATTAACTCTTTGTGAGGAAAAATGAATGACTATCTTTTGATTAATACTTGATGTTGTGTGACTGTTTTGATTCTTGATTTGTCATTATATCATGTTATAAGTGTATCATGTTATGAATGCTTATCAAATTGCTTTCTATGTGACGTGACAGAATCATGCCTCCAAAGTCTACACCTATGACTCAAGCTGCTATTTGCCGAATGATTAAAGAAAGTGTTGAGGTCGCTATTGTTGCTGAGGGGGCAAGGAAAGAAAATGTCAGGAACAATGCTAGTGGATCTGGACCAGTTAGAGGTTAAGATACTGCACTTGCTGTTTGTGAGTGCACTTTTGCTGGGTTTATGAAGTGCAATCTTATTGTCTTCCATGGTATTGAAGGAGCTGTCGAATTGCGAAGATGGTTTGAGAAAACTGAGAGTGTATTTGAGATCAGTGAATGTGTAGAGGGTAAGTAGGTAAAGTTTACTGCTGCTACACTGGAAGGACCAGCTTTGACTTGGTAGAAAACTAAGGTTGCAACTATAGGTTGGAAACTGTAAACCAAATGCCTTGGACTGAGATGAAGCAATTAATGACTATAGAATTTTGTCCGATAGAAGAAGTTCAAAGAATGGAGCACGAATTGTAAAGCCTAAAAGAGTGAAGGTTGATGCTTACATTCGAGGATTGATGGATAATATCAACGATGAAGTTACATCTTCTAAGCCTGCTAATTTGAACAAAGCTATACATATGGCTCATAAGTTGATGGATCAGAAATTGCAAGCTAGCGATGCAAGAATTTTAGAAGGAAAGAAGCGAAAGTGGAAGAGCTATCAAAGTGGAAATAGTAGTGGTAAGGGCAATCAAAGGGATAACTCTCGTCAAACTTTGCAGAATAGCTAAAAGCAAGGAAATACGCAAGCCATTGTTACCGCTCCTACTGATGGAAAGCTTCCTTTGTGTGAACGATGTTTTAATCGCCATGTTGGTCAGTGTACAATCAAGTGCCACAAGTGTGGAAAGGTTGGGTATAAGGCAAGGTATTGTAAGGAGAAAAGTGTTGCCATGGGTGCTAATGCTTAGCCTGTTTGGACTTGTTATGATTGTAGGGAGCAAGGTCATTCTATGAAACGATGTCCGAAGAAGGTTAAACAAGAAGAAGTTGGGGAAGTTCGTGGTTGAGCTTATGCTATTAAGGATGTTGAGCCGCAAGGTCTGAATGTGGTTACTGGTACGTTTCTCCTAAATAACCAATATGCTTCTATTTTATTTGATTCGGGTTCTGTTCTGATAGAAGTTTTGTGAACACTAAATTTAATTCATTGCTCGAACATCAAACCGATAAAATAAGGAAAAGTTTATGAGGTTGATTAGCTGATGGAAGGATAGTTAGTACGAACACTATTTTGAAAGGTTGCACATTGAGTTTAGTGAACCATGTTTTTAAAATTGATCTTATGCCGATTAAGCTTGGTACGTTTGACGTCATAATCGGTATGGATTGGCTTGTAAAGCATGATGCCGTTATCATCTGTGGTGAGAAAGTTGTTCGTATACCATATGGGAATAAGACACTGATAGTCGAAGATGACATATGTGTGTCTCGATTAAAGGTTATATCTTGTATCAAGGCCCGTATGTACGTCGAGCAAGGTTGCCATTTGTTTTTGGCACATGTGACGGAAAACAAGTCAAAGGAGAAACTATTAGAAGACGTGCCTGTAATTCGTGACTTTCCTAAGGTGTTTCCTGAGGAGTTGCTAGGACTACCATCGTCGAGGCAAATAGAGTTTCAAATTAATCTAGTACCGGGGGCTGCACCTATTGCACGTGCACCATATAGATTGGCACCGTCTGAGATGAGAGCGTTGTCGATACAATTGCAAGAGCTACTGGAGAAAGGATTTATTCGTCCAAGTTCATCACCGTGGGGAGCACCGGTTTTGTTTGTGAAGAAGAAAGATGGATCTTTTAGAATGTGTATAGATTATAGCGAGTTGAAAAAGTTGGCTGTTAAGAATCATTATCCTTTTCCAAGAATTGACGATTTATTTAACCAACTGCAAGGTTCGAGCGTGTATTCTAAGATCGATTTGCAATCAGGATATCACCAGTTACGCATTAAAGAGGAAGAAATTCCAATTACTACATTTAGAACTCGGTATGGTCACTTTGAGTTTCATGTAATGCCATTTGGATTGACCAATGTGCCTGCTGTGTTTATGGACTTGATGAACCGAGTATGCATGCCATATCTTGATAAGTTCGTCGTTGTGTTCATCAATGATATTTTGGTTTATTCCAAGGATGAAGAAGAGCATGAAAAGCATTTGAAGATTATTCTGGAGCTGCTTAGGTAGGAGAGATTATACGCCAAGTTTTCAAAGTATGATTTTTGGCTAGATTTGATACAGTTTCTGGGTCATGTGATTGATCGTAATGGTGTTCATGTTGATTGTGACAACCATGATTTGAGCGGGTTAGTTTATACCTTTAGAAATGGCTAAGAGTCCATTTTGTGTGAATTCTTATGTCCTATGTGTTATATATGTGTGCTAAGTGGTTTAAGTATGTGCTTAATATCATTTTGAGGTGTATGGACATCTCATTTTGAGTGTGTTTGTGTTTGGTAATGAGTATTCCATTTGTTCACGTTTAGTGATAATGGAAAGGAATGGTGTATTGCATGCAATGCTACGTCAATAGTTTGATGATTAAGTGTTAAGCGGTTATGGGAAATGTGTCATGTTGGAAATGAGTTAAGTGAGTGATGTATTGAAGTTTTTAGCAAACTTTCTAAAAATAGAAAGTGGTTTGGTGAAATGAAAGTTATATTTAGAAAGGTTAGTAAGTAGCGTTTAAGTAAAAAGGTTTGATCAAATTAGCGTAGCTTTTTATAAAAACTTAAGGTAATGAAGAAAATTAGTTAATTAGTAATTTAAAACAAAAATATAAGAATATGTATTTAAATAGGGGGGCCGATAGGTTTTGGTTAGGAATTGGGTTTAGGAGTTATAATTTTTATCAAATTGGGCTTAGAGAAGGATAAGGACCCACTAGAGATA
>BQNB010119788.1:0-14209 GCA_026074375.1 Tanacetum coccineum
TTTTTTTTTGGTAAAGCATTACAACACGACACTTGTGCATCATAGGAAGAAGATAGACACTTGGAAGTAATTATAGAAATTTTAATGGTAAAAAGAAACAAAAATGTACTGCATATAAGAACAATCGTGACCAAACAATTAATATTCTGTTAATCAACATTAAGATGCCATTTAAACAGTTCAACGTCTTTATAAAAATTGTTAAGTTGGAATGTAAAGATTTAATTTTTATTAATAATTTATATTTGAAAAGTTAGAGCATATGGGAAATTTAACCAATCATTATCTTACCTCAGTAAACCGGAGTAAATGTAATCCCAACTCACGCTCATCATCGTTCGTCAATGTTAACTCTTCAGCCTGTCGCAAACAATTATCATATCTTCTTAATATATGAAATCGGCTCTTTTACCTTCAGATTACACACACGTGCAAGCAAACTTTCTTTTTCATACTATGTTATAGATTGAAACGAAAAGAAATTCTTACCGTTAACTCCTTGATGTCTTTACTAGAACTCCTGATAATTGAACAAACTTGATGATGTGTATAATGTAGATATACAGCCGTGTTTCCCTATTTATAAACGAATGTGAGCAAATAAGAAAAAGGTCGATGTAAAGATATTAAATCAATAACATCAGTAGTAATGGATAAACATCATAAGAATACCTCTTCATCAAGTATCTGATCAAAACTGAATGTATAATTAGTCAATCTGTTGTTCTTCAAGTCTGCATACCTGTCAAGAACCGAAGCATAGAATATGAATAAGCGCGAAACTTGACCAAAAAGTAAGATATCTTGTGTTATGAAACAAAGGAAATAGCCCGTAATCATTGTTTAAAGCAAGTTCTTACGTAAATTACAATTTATCACTCTACTCATGTTATTGGTACCGATAGCATAAGTACAATGGTCGTATTGTGACAAAGCATGAGAATCTTACTTAACGGCACCATATCCAAGTGCTTCAGCAGCATGCTCAAGCTCCTCAGCAGTCCATTCATCAGCCATGCCAGCTAAAAATATGCATACGTAGTCATTTTAAATCGACCCATTAACTAAAAGTGAAACAGGTCAAACGGGTTGAAAGCCAGAATGAATATATGTAGTATACCTTGACCCGCAAGGAGCACTTTACATCGAGTTTTGGCTTCATCAAGCAAATTAACCAAGCTAACCACTTTAGTATTAGAAGTTTGGAATCTCTCAAAATCATCACCTTGAACATGACCAAATCCTACGTGACTTAAAGGGTATTTAGAATGATCATCTGCTATCAACCCAACATGTTTAGCAGCCTGTGGGAAATTTTGTTGAACTCAATGAGTATTCAATTCGATTTCTTGATCTTTTCTTTTTGGAAGACATTATCAGTTATGTTGTATAAACGTTACTTACAGTGATGCACATATCAATATAGTCTCGTTGCCCTACGTCAGTCACATGTATTATCCAGTCTGCTTTTTCCACATCGAGTGCATGCCTACATATGCAAACAGTAGAGGTTTTTTAAGCTTTTACCCAAAATTAATGTATTACTAGCCAATTGAAATTTGTTTTGACAAAATCAGCATTTATAACAAGTAAACTAACCGCAAAGCTGTGAGATACACAAGAGGTAATTTTCGTCCCTCGATAAATACCGCCTCATCCCCTTCACTGACTATAGTCAAACCCTTTCCCCTCAATAAATTAAGAGTCTCGCTAATGTAGAGATCATAAGAGCTTTTACCCTGTAAATATATATAACTATGCTAAAAACCAACAAAAATAAGAGGTGCATCCCTATTTCATATTTGACAGACATTCAAACAGCAAGACCAACTGCATGTACCTCAATGTCCAGATGATCCGCATCATGAATTATTTTTTGGAGCACAACAACTCCAGAATACTCCAGCATACGAGCTAACGTTTCTCCAATAAAAGTGGATCTTAAATGACCCATATGCATTTCCTCGGTTATATTTCGTGAAAAAAAGTATAAAACTGATTTTTTCACAGAAAGTTTTGGTGCCCATGTGTCTATAACATCCGTTAGCTTCTTATGAATACTCTGCAAGAAAAGAATTAAGTTCAGAATCGTAATATATCTTTGACAACAGTTGGAAAAGGAAAAAAAATTACCTTAGCTAGCCATTTCTTACATAACTTAAACTTTACAAAACCAGGACCACAAACTACGCATCTTTCCATCATGTCCTTATAGTCAGAACCCATAATATTATCCTTCAAGACCTATGAAAAAAAAAGAGTAAAGATCCTGGGCAGTATGTTCAAAATACACGATATTTCACTCACAAAAAAATATTACCACTCCAGCATGTTTTGGTCCTTCATACTTCTGACTTTTCTTTATATCAGGCCATAAGTGCATGACACTCGAGCTATTACCAGATGAAAATTTTCTGGATAAGTACTCATCATTCAGAAAAAAATAATACATACTAATGAAAGTAAAACTGCAAAAGTATGAGAATGAACATACATACCATATGTAATCACCACCGTCCTCTTTGGTGCAAGTAGAAATACTACAAGATACGGCTTCTCGAGGACTGAAAGTACGTTCCAGTGATGTGTTAAATACCTTTGCAATTTCTTCTTGAAGGCTCCATCTATTATGTTCCTGCAAAACAATACAAAACCATCTTCTTAACTGTTAACATATTTTCTAGAGTTTTATATATCAAGCTTCTGAATCTAAAGTTCACGTAAATAGACTTACATCAGGATCTGCCTTGTTTAATGTAGAATGGGCTCCAATTTTTCTTCTTTCAGTCTAGTTTTGCAGTAACAAATATTATGTAGATTAGCACAAAGAAGGAAAGAATTTGGATAGCAAGAACTCAGGCTAACTTTACCAAAAAAATTATGTATACACTACATAAATCAGTTGCAGTTCTTATTTTTTATGATTTTATTCAGTCTGAACATATTCCGACTTTTTACCTTTACAAGAATAAGATGATAAACATAAATAATTCAAACTTCTAACTCTGCCGCATAAGAAATTAAGAATACTAGAGCATAAGGAGCTAGCCTAATGAAACGATTGGAAGTGACAAAGAGATAACTTCAAATGAAATTTAAACATACAGATCGACAATATGGATGGATAGAGCTTTAAATTACTCACCAGACGACTGACGGGTGAGTTTGAAGAGGAAGAAATTTTTAGATTTTCAGATGGCAGCTTCCACTTCACTTTCAGATTCAAAGAGCAATCCTTACCCATTATAGAACCAGTGGGGCTGCGACCATCACGTGGCACAGGGAATTCATACGTGCCCGACAAAATTTCAAGCGCAGAGGTGGAGTCATATAATTCTGCCTCAATTATGAGGGAGAATTTGGCTGGTACAGCCATCACAGATCGCATCAGGTTTAATTTTCCATGCTCAAGAAAATTAGGACGGTTGGCTTCAAAGAGCATCACATAGTAATCATCAGCAGGCTGGTCATAATCATAGCCTTTACCATAATAAGCAAGAACCCTTCCAGCAACTTTTGTTTCCGAAGAAGTTGGTTCAAAATCTATTTCCAGGTCTGCGTCTACTGCATACTTTAATGCAACATAACATAGCTCTAGAGAGCCATCTTTACCTTCTATAATATTCTTACCGGAACCACCATTGGGTTTGTCTGGAATGTTTATCAACACATTGGTATCACAAACTTCAAACGCTTCATTATCAAAGTATTGCTGGTCCTGAGTAGTTTGAAGCGTACAAGTAGCTTCTAAGTAGTCTTCTAATTTTTCATAATAGCCATCATCATATTTAGCAATCATCTCCATCATAGCCTGATGTTCTAAAATAACAGAATTGTCAACATCTATATATCTTGAGGGTTCACGATCATAATCTTTAGTAAATATGTCCATGTCATCGACCTTGTCAGTGGTAACATAAAGTTTGGCAGCGATCTGAACGACGGAGTTAGAGGAGACTGGAAGAGAACAATAATGAATATCGTATTGATGATGAAAACCCCCGGTTGAGACGTGTATGGGATTACTGAATTCACGGTTGAATACGTCAAAAGAAACATTCTGTAACAACGGATCTGGTGAGAAATCAGCTGCTGCCTGAATAGTCCCAAAGAGCTTAAGGTCGTGAGGAATCTTTGAATGTTGTTTTAGAAAACCAAAATGTGGAAATAAATATACGGTAAAAGTAAATAATAACTAATTAATTAACCATCCAATTGATGTAAAAAAGAAAACACTTACTAGAGATAGAGAGTACTGAACCTGAATATACAGGCGAGTTTTTAATGGGTTAAATCTATTAGAAACAAAGTTTTAAAATCTTTACATATAACCAACTCTTTAACTACAATATCATCACTTTTTTGCATTTGTGCTGTGCATCTTGTTGTCTTAGTCAAGGGAACTATTATAAGTGTGAAGATATTGTTTGATAAAATCATTAATTTTGATGCATTTCTAATGATTGTATAACATATCTTTTCGCACTGATGATATTTCGACTTGTCGGAAATATTAACAATTTTTATACCATTTGGTTTGAGAGCTTCCCACGTCCCACGTAAGATGGGTACTATTAATTAAAACACAAGCTTTTGGTTTTCTCAATATAAATATATATCACCATTGATAAACGGGCTTGGCTCAATACAAACCCAGAAATATGTGTTAATTATAATAGTTTTCTCAATATAAATATATATAACAAATGATAAACGGGCTTACCCCAATACAAAATAGCCATAGCTAAACAATTATCCACTTGTGATCTCTCAAAGCCTAAAAAATATATCAAAATTAAGTGTGTTCTAGTTCATGGTTACGGATTTTAATTAAACATGTTTTACCATGGATCCTTACTCGTATAATTTTTCTAAAATAAACATGGGACGATGTTGCTAAAGATTTGAAGACCCACCGGTTCTTCTATTTGCTTAGTTAACGATATAAGCGTCGTCTCTAAACATATGATACAAAACTTGTAATCACTGGTAATTATCAGATTAACTAAACTTTTATACACATACTATTCTTTTTAAGCTAGTCATACTCATTTGTCTATAGGTTTCTAAATTCAATACGTGTTTACGTATATATTGTAACCAAATGGTTTGTATGAATGTAATCATAAATATGGCTGTCAAAGATCACCACATATCATCGACTAGTGAATCAACATGTGGAACACGTGCAAGTTCATGAACAATAAATTAACACTACGACATACGTAGTACTATCTTTTTTTTGGGGGCGTATGGTGTGCATACGAGAATAACTATGGATACGAGTATGGAAATGAGTTTGTAAACCCATTTTAAAAGATCAAACTCATAAACTAAACAATTATACTAGGAATGAAAGCATTCTTTTATTTTCGTACCTTCAAACCAAACGACCATGAACTATTTGACTATTTGTTGATTGTATATATATTTTGTTTGTATAACTTTAAAAATGAAATTTAGGAGAGCCGATCAAATGCTAAATAAGCATCCTCACAATCCAGAGCTTCAAAATTTTCCTCGTCAATGTAATACGATTCATCCTCATAGGAATGATCTTCAAACCACTCATCAGGAGCCCATTCTTCGGGTTTTGTAACACCCTTAACTTTATCTTCAACATTCTCTATGTATATACACATGAAAACACATTAAAAGTTTTTATACTTATTATTCATACGTGATAAATACTGTTTTAATTATCTAATATTGTTTGCATAAATGATCCAAATCAGAAAATATATGAAATACCTTTATTTGTTTGAGAATTGGTATTATGAGTGTGTTGCAACACAACTGCAAGTGAATGACATGCTTATCAGTTATAAAAAAATATTCAATAACAACTTTGCATGTAAATCATACCTTTATTTGTTTCTGATAGGTTGGAACGTTGATATTCTATGCATTGTTTCCTGGAATACACAAATTATTACTTAACATATAAAACATATAAATCACAGAATCTATTATAACAAAAAGCAAAACAGATTTGTTTAAATACTTTAGTTGTTCTTTATCGTTGTTAGCAACTTCTTCTCTAAAACTGTTTTTTTTATGCCGACATTTTGTATGAAGATATGTAGATTGAATAAAGCAACTGGAAATCGAATGGGATTTGTATGGAATGATGGTAAACCGTGTATGGGAATTGAATATAAATTGTTGATTGATAAACTCAAAACTCGTGTTAATTAGAGCATTATCATAACACAAAATTTGAATGTGGAATATATAAAGATAAGTATTAAATTTTAAAGCTGGTTTTGAATTTATTGTTATCTCCTTAAATTATCTTTGGAAGTTGAATGCATAGTTATATTCATTTTCATATTTTTGTTCATACTAATTATAATCAGTAAAAAAAGCCTTAAAAATGAAACTTGCCTAAATGTTTTCGACAATATTATTATATTATAAATTACATATCAAGAGTTTTATTCATACATGAGTTTTTATTTAACAATAAACGGAGCAAAATAATGAATAAGTTCACATTATTAATAAAACTGAAGAAAAGTTACATGTGTTGATAAAATAAATCAGAAAACATGAAATTTATAACCTATGCAAAACTTCTTTATAAACAACGTTAGTTGTATAGTTGCAGTAATTGCCTTCCTCGTCACAACACAAAACTTTTAGCCCTTTCTTGCTTTTCACCCTTGAAACTGCCACATATAGTTGTCCGTGTGAAAAAACAGGACGTTCTAAATAGAGACCCACCTTAGATAAAGTTTGACCTTGACTTTTGTTTATAGTCATTGCAAAACATAAGGCAATTGGAAATTGTCTCCTATTAAACTGAAAAGGCATTTTCTTATCAGATGGGGATATGTCCATTCGAGGTATAGCTACAACTTCACCAAGTTTACCACCTGATATAATCTTGGCCTCGATGTTAGTTCTACCCATTCTCAAAATCTGCAACCTTGTACCATTACAAAGTCACTCTTTGATATAGTTTCGCAAACTCTTCACCGGCGAGCACCACCTTCAAAAAGCGAACTTATGGTGTGGCTGGGCAAGCCATTTTTATTTCATTTAGAAAATCTGTTGAGTAGAGTGACTCGTTATTGTTGAAATCAATATCTACATCTGAAACACTATCTGAACTATAATACACTTTTTCCGTGCCACTGAGTTTTGACATCATTCGATCATTAATTTTGTCAACCTGTTGATGTGTTGGTGCAAGAATAGCTCTGTCTTGAAAATAACTTTCGGTCATACTAATTTTTGCTCCAATTCTAGTATGTTTCTTGTATCAAGTTCTATATGAATCATCAGAATTTGTGTTGAGCATTTCTTCGGGGAAATTCAACTACGGCATGTCTCATTTTTTCCACATATTTTTTCGATACACAGATATTCAATATCCATTCAGCAAAACCTTTATTTTGATCTGCATCTCAGGCTGTGCAACCAATGCTGAAGCATCATATATTTCTGTTAGCTTTCTGAAACATTGCAATTGCTGCCATAATTAAGACTTATTTAATGAAAGCCAGAACACATCTTTGCTGCTTCCATTAGGAAAATACAGGGCGGGATTTGCCGAAAAGTCTCCACCAAAGACAACACTTTTCCACTAAATACGTCCGTACAACTATCGGTATAAGTAGATGATGCGACATCTCGTAAAGTTCTGTCAAAAGCTTCAAAACAAAGCCTGTTAACCATATGTGCTTCGTCCTATATTATTAACTTTGTCTACGACATCAACATCTGCAGGTCACTTATCGGCAGTGTGAACACTATCGAATCCTCAACAACATTGATAGGGATGGCAAACCTTGAATGGGCTGTTCTCCCACCATCAAGCAAAAGAGCTGCTATTCCACTTGATGCAACAGTTAAAACTATCTCACTTTTTGACCTTAAAGCAGCGGTCAATGTCTTGTACAAAAAGGTTTTTCCAAGTACCTACATAACCATAAACGAAAAACATTCGCACACGATTGTTATCCTAAGCATCCATAATTGTTTCATATTTCCTCTTTTGCTCATTGTCAAACTATCATATAATGCTTGATGTTGGATTATCAATTCTGGAACCTCATAATTAAGCTCATCGTAAATTAACCTGTTGTATCCTTCCATTGTGAATTCTGAATTTGGATAAGGCATATTGACGATATTCTTTAGGCTTCTGGAATTGCTGAGTAATTTATCCTCAATATATGTTAAACATATATTGTACCTTTGAATATCACTTAGCTCAAGATCTGAAATGCAACATAAGATTATAACAGTTTTTAGGGCCCTAACTTCGGGAAATATTTTCCCGGACCTATGGCTTTTAGGAAGTAAACGGACCTGAACTCCGTCCCCATTGATACCTTGAGTAGTATTCCATAGGCAAGTAGAATGTGAGCTTACTTTCTGGTATTTACAAAAGTAGGTTTATAATGCTCAGTTGCTCACCATCCTTGCTGTAAAATAACGATCCATTATTGTTGAAGGTCAGGCACTTCAATACTTTATTTATTGTTTCTAAACTTAATTTTGTACAAACCTAAACTTGTTTCATTATGCGTTTATGGTAATTAATTTGTACGGATTCATATAGTAATTGGTTTCATATGGTGAAAGAGGTACCGATGGTAAAAGATGGTAATTAAACCTCTCTCAAAACACATAAGCAAATGTATTCATATGGTAATTAATTTCTTAGAAACCTAAACTTCCACGATTTTAAAAGCATAAAAGGAACACTTTAGAACCTTTTTTCCATTGAATACCCATTACCTCTTTTATCATATGAATCCGTTAATCTTTTACCATTGCACATCTTTATCATCCTCTTCTACTATCTTAAAAATCAAAACATAGTTTCTTCACGCCATCGCTTCCTGCATCAAAGATAGAAAAATATTTATTAAAAGATGAGATTTTTCTTAATCGGGCAATTTGGTCTGAATTACAACTTCCTAAAGCATCTATAATTAGTATACCCAATAAGTTTAGTGGCTTTCCAAAAATTTGTTTCATAATAAAACCCTTTAAACCTTGTTTTTAGGCATTTCATCGAAACGTTTGGTGCGCACATACAAAAAATCACTCGGTGAACGTAATATTAACCTCAAAAACCTAGCAATGTGTTAACCTCAAAAATCAATACTCTTAATTCTTTTAGGAATTTCATCAAACAGTTTGTGCTCATAAACAATCTATTATTTGGTGAACGAAATGTTCCATAAATAATGTAATAGACAAAAAATTGCCAATTATTCACAAAAAGAAATCACAAAAGAAGTCCTAACATCAAAATCATGTATACTACTAAGAAATAATAATAAAGAATCTATTCAATTAAATGGCTAATAGAAAAATGTGATTTTACCTTTAATCTCCAAAATTATAGATTCTATGGTCATTAAATGGTTACACACCGGATGAACCGATCATATGTCACATGACAAATTAAGAAAAATATAAACAACAAAAATTACCTTGAATCAATACGATTGGGGCGATTTTGTTTGTGATAGCCCTAGTTTTCTCCAGCCATTTTTTCTCATTTTGTGGATTGATTTGTTGTTTTAGGGTTTGTTTGTCATTTAAGTTTTTTTTGGTTTTGTGATTCGTTTTGATTTTGTTTGTTAATTAATGAGTCGATTAGTGTTTTATGAACTGATATAGAATTGGGGATAATAATTACCAGTCATAATTTTTTTTTGAATCTGATAGTGATTATGAATCATATTTTGTGGGTTTATGATTTTGTGGGATTTAATGAGAGGAAAACGGGACGGTTTTTAATTTTGAGAGGATAATGAATGAGGTTGGTAGAGTCTTGGGCGGGTAAATAATTTCAGACATGAAAATCCTATGTGGCAGCCTATGGGAATTTACGTGGCATATTCATTAATTATGAGTGGAAGACCATATGTTTCTTCATCCTTCTATATATAGGTTTTAGATTGGATATATATATATATATATATATATATATATATATAATTAAAATACCAATTATCAATAATAGTATAGTAATAAGTATTCCGTAAGGCTTCTAAGAAGATTACTTTTATCCAAAGTAAAATTCAAAACCTTCCCGAGTTGTATCCCGACGAGGTGTGAATTAAAAATCTCATTTAAATTCGTGATCGCGTGTTTGAATAATCAAGATTTTTGATTTTGGATTCTATGTCTACAAATATAAATGCAAAAACATTAATGACCAGCTACAATTAAAGACGATTAATAATGAAAAGAAAAACGTTAAACTGGGGAATACTTAAAAAACGCGACATTTAAGCATCTAAATCAAATTTTAACCCTACAACCTCAAATTTGATTTTTATAAATCCTAAATGACTAAAAATAATTTTCAGAAAAAGAATAATATTTTTTTGACTTTTATTTTATTTATTATGAATTAAAAACGATTTTAATCTAAAAATATTATTAAAAATACTAAACTATTTTTTAAAAATTCTGAATTTTTTTCTAAAAATACTACAGCTAATTAAGTTCCTAGGAAAATTAAAACCAACAACACTTCTTATGTCTATAAGCTGTAAATAAGCTCTGAATAGCTTATAGCTTAAACAGCTAAACTACCTTAAATACCAAATGGCCCTAGAGTCTTTCAGAAAAGACCCCAGGGCGCAATGGTAAGGTGTATGGCTGTTAAGGTTGAGGTCTCGGGTTCGAGACCTCCCTATACGGCTTACACCTTATCATTTTTATTACTTTTTTCTTTTTTGCACATTTACTTAATAAGCAATAATAAGCATTTTTTATGAAAACATTTTTACTGAAATGAACAAATAAGCTCAGATTAAGCTCATTAAGAACACAGAACACTTAAAAACTAAAAAGCTTTTTAGTCCTAATTTGTTTATGCATATAAGCTACCAAAAGCTATAACTTTGGCCTAATAAGCTAAAAGAATCTAAATCCTAACTTAATAAGTATTTCTAACAGAAAGTAAGCATAATCAACAAGTAGAAAAGCTCTGAAATCAAGATAAGCAATTAAGCTAAAACAGTTAACCAAACAGCCAGAACAGGCAGTTTTGAACTACTTTTTAAGCCACTAAATTAATAAGCTATACTTCAAAACCTAAAAACAGATTAAGTTCAAACCTTAATAAGCTCAGAACAATCAAAATCTAACCATAATTCAACTTAAATCTAACTTTGAATTTCTTTTGAAAATCTGACTTTTAAAAAAAACTGAACTTGCATACTAAACTGCATAAGGCTTAAACACTAAAAAGGCAATTCCAAAAGAAACTAACCTAAAACAAATGCCCAAAGCAAAATGACTCAAAACAGATTCTCAATGATGCATAATAAACCAGTATTGATCACAAAAACCATGCCTCAAATGCAGTTTTTAAGAAATTCAACCAATTAGCAGTTTTGATAACCAAGAGGACAACAGACATGGAATTTTGATAGAATAAACTAGAAAACTTATCTAAACCTACTCTAAGCTTATTAAATCTAACATTTGGACTGATTAAGAGCTTATCAAAACCAGCTTGAGCACTTAAATAGTCTGAACACAAGTTTTCACTTGTAAAAGTTGTTATCCCAAACACTCCTTTAAAATCTGTTTTCTCATTTTTAGTCTACAAAAAACTGTTTTAAGCTTAGAATTTTGAAAACAAATTTAGAACTATGAAAATGAAGGACAAATACGCATTAATCTCACAGAAATAAGCACTAATTGATAAGCTAATCTAACAAGCTGTTTAAACTAAAACTATGACAGAAACTATATAAACTGGAACTAAACTGATTTAAGCTATAAACTAAGCACTTTAGGCTATATTTAGACAAGACAAGCACAAATACGCAAAGCATAAGCAAAAATAAGCAGTTTGATAAGCTGAAAAGGTAAATAAGCTAAAAAAATGGAAGAAGTAAATGTACCTTTGCCCTTTGCTCAAAACAAGGGTGTAAATGCTCAAAAGAGCTTCTCAACAAGCTCTAGCTTGTTTGTACAAGCTAGTAGGGTATGATAAGCCCATCCCTATCTGGCTTATCATCCAAAAATAAAGCTGAGGTATTTTAGGGAGAATTAAAGAGCAGTAAGCTTAATTAAGCTTATGAAAGAACTTAACTGAGTAATTATAGATTATGAGAGCTTATAAACTTCTTAAATCATGATTAAGTGAAATGCAATTAAGTAAAACAGAATTTAAAAGACATAATTTGTTGAAACTTGAATTTTATTAAAACTTAAAAGATTACATTAAACTTGAAAGGAAATTACATTAAGCATTAAAATAAGCAGAAAATGAGCTAAAAAAAGACTACACTACTCCTAATCTAATCCTACTCCTAGATGCTTCATACTGTGTGATTCATGTGCTATTTATAGCTGCGAGAGGAAGGTTCTAGGTCCAAGAGACGCTCCCCACTTCATTCATCTTAGCCCTCGATTCCAATCCATCCAATCTGAGCCTTTGATCTCTCTCCATGTCCCTTCCACCAATCAGAGTGCTTGGGATTGCCAATGTTGCTTCCCAAGTGCCAAAGGGTGACAGACAAGCCTTCTAGAAGCACTTGCAAGTGTGGGAATGAGGTGCGTAGATTTACCCTGTGTGTGTGGTCTGTATGTAAAAATGGAGGGAAGAGAAGAATGATGTACAATAATTTTGACCTTATAACATTTTACTTGGACTGGTTAATATATTTTGGGCTTTTGTTTTATACTTGGGCCAAATTGGATAAAATAGAAAATGGACTTGGATTTATTAAAAGGCTTAGAGTTTTGTATAGATACAAGATTAGTGGGCTGACCCGACCCAATAAAATGGGTACGGGTTGGTCCATTAAAAATATATTCGCCTTCGGCTTTATTTTCTCACGCTCATTCCATTCTCATGCCCGATTTTATTCTTTTTGCTTCATTTTTCGTCCTTTTGTGGATATTCGTTATCTGCACAGCAAAATAACCAAAACACACATGTACACTGTATTTTTCATGAATTATTAGTCATTATTGGTCTTTTTAGCTCGTTTAATTAAGTAAAAGGTATGTGTATTTAAGCAGATACCAAACTTCCAAGCTTCTTCTCATCAAATATAACCTGTAATCAAAGACAAATATAACTATACCATGCATAAAATGTACGATAGACAAATATACAATATGAATTTAGGGTTCGACTCGATAAAGCAGTAAAGATAGAATGAGAGAATTGTTAAACTCATTAGGTTTTTGCAGGTTTGTAACAGAAGAATACATATATTAAATGTTATGCAAGTTTTATTTTTCAAAAATAATTAAAAACTTTAAGTTTTCTGGACCTGGGTGTGTTAGCCTCAAAAAATATTGAGTCGAACATGAAGTTCGTTTATTAGGAAAATTAAGTCTCGGTCATTTATTTAATATACGTTGTAATAGGCTAGAAGGGTAAAAGGGCTCGTGAACATTAATCTAATATTGTACACGTCTTGGACTAAGGTCCAAAGTTATCCCGAGCCCGACCCAAGTTAACATTAAACCCGGCCCATGGCAAAAGCTCATCCAGCCATAAGGGTATATAAACCCCTCTCCAAGTGTGGAGAGGGTGTTGGTTTCATTTGTTTTCTCACACATTTGCTAGATTCAACCATCTCATTTCTCTCTCTTGTTTCTCTCTCTAAAATTCTTATCATTTCTTCTTATCTATTTTTCTTGTATCCATGGTGAAGTAAAAATGATTACGGGTTACCGACATTTGATATCACTCGCCTCGGGTGGGTTTATTGGTTTTGTTGTTTGAGCTTATACGGCTTATTTGTGCATTTTTTTTCATTAACACGTTTTTCACTTTCTAGTCATTTACTTCTTTTTTTGTTTTATTTAAGATTGTTGGCATTAAGGAAACAAAACACACATTGGGTGTGCTTCCTTAAATCAAACAACACATTTTGTTGTCATTTTTTGTTGTTTCTTTTTGTTTCTACACGTCTTTTTGTTTCGAAACTTATTTGTGTCAAAAGAATTTCTTGGTTAAAACTGCTATCATCATTTTACAATCATTTCTATTATAAACTGTGTGTAGCTTAAAGGGAAAATCTTTCGCAGCTTATTTGGTTCTCTTAACAGCTTATTCATAAGCTTATTTGGGCTGCAACTTTATTTGTTTTATGTGGTCCACGGTTCAAACAAATCAAGAGACATAGATCCACAAGTTTAGCATACAAGGACATTGGTTTTTGGTGTTTTTTTAAGAAGACAAACGCAAGGACTGAAAGAC
>BQNB010119789.1:1002-20753 GCA_026074375.1 Tanacetum coccineum
AATGTTTGATACTAAATCACAGTCCATACATTGTACCATATTCATAAAGGTACAATCGCCTTTATGTAATATCATTTAATTGAGTTGGTTAAGGCTTACATAAGTGATTTTACAACTTCATTTCCCTCGCAAAAGACATATTGATTGGGGCAATTAATAAAATGTGCTTATCATAATACACTTTCACCCCCTAATTGACCTAATATCTTATCTCAATTGTTTATTTACCTTTTATAAAACTCGGCCTTAATACATAAGAGATTCTCATCAAGTACACTCTATAATCATCAATACTAACAAGACAAAAAGTTGTTATTTTCAATGTCATTCATGAAAATGTACACATCTTTATAAGAGAGTTTTTTACTTGTTAAAATAATTGAAATTAAAAAAATAAATGAAAAAAAACTTCTCAAAGAATGTTACTAATTTCAAAAGTATATAGTGATATTTCTTCAGTTTCACAATGTTACTTTTTTTAGCATATGCATTAACTATAAACTAATGAACCACAAACAAATAATATGAGAATGAATACTTTTAAATTCAAAACACTTAAAATTGAACTAATAAATTAAGTGTCAAATTTAACATAACAAATAAGATTATCGAATAAAATTATGAAACCAAATTCTCAATTTACAATAACATTATTTTGGTTTCAACAAAGAACTCATTCTCACTAGTGATTCATAACCTTCTAAATAGCAAGTCATTAGAATCCTTGTTATTCACTTAACACATGTTTTAACATTTGTGAAGAATCTTTTCAAAGAACTTTTGAACATAAAATATTTTCTAAGACATTGTTTCATTATAGAAATATTTTAAGATTATTAGATGTGTCTTTACTTAATTAGTCTACACATATAGAGAAACTTTGATTATCTTACTAAAGTTCTCTTTATTAAACAATTAAATAAGTTGGTGGTCATAATGTAAGCTACAAAGATTATAGATCTCATCTTTATGGACAATTGTTTATTTTATATCTTTCCTTTTACTTATTAGTATAGTTGATATAAAAAACGTCAACAAACTTAATAAGGAAAAATATCATAATGAAATACATAAGAAATTATTGTATCCTTTTAACTTAGAAATCACATAAATGCTTACAAACACCATAAAAATGTAGACCTTAATGATGAGAAACGTGTTATTATCGAGTTTTATAAAATTAAACTTTCTTCATAAAACATGCAATCCGATCTTTCTGTAATCCTCATTAATCCTCATTGATGTGTCATTCTATCAACTGTAGGAGGTATGAGATGATCGTATCATAATGCATGTTGAAATTCTTTATGACCATAGTAAACATTAGTTTACCCTTTTAAACATGTTTTAAATATTTAGTGGTTACAAGAACTTATAAGTGGTTATCTAAGCAAATGACTTGTACTTATCTACATAAGGGACTATTCAAAATAAGGACTATATCAAATTATTAATATAAAAGTATAACTAACCATAAGGCATACGTTAGTTATTGAAATCTAACCACAACACAAAAATTAGATTCACATAAGAAGTTTGATGTAATTGTTAACTTCTCGTTGGTTCCATTAACAACCCATTAATAACTTCTACATTTAATTATGCAAAATCAATCAACAAAATACATCACCGTTGACAGAAATATTTGCTAACTAATTATTTAATTTGCCAAAGCTAATCCACAATCTTGAACACACCAACACGTAACTTAGTATGAATTTAATTCACATAATTGTTTTGATTAAATGTTTTCCGTTAGGCCAACACTAACTTTGATAATTAGGTAGTCATAAGTATGACCGTTCATTCACTAAACTATTTTAACCAGTAGCCTTCCTTTAGGCATGACAACTAGTTTTACCAATCAAGTATGTTAAAATATATTACAAAAATATTATTACAAACATTGTCATATAACGCCTATATTAATAAGTATCTTTTGTAAGAAAACACTCTTTTAATGTTTAACCAAAACATAGAGACTTTATAGTTCTCTAACAATTGAGTTAAACATAATGAAAGTAAACACTCGAATAATTTGCCTAGAAAGTTATGACAAAATAGAGTTTATAATATACTTTCTTTTGAACAAAACATAACCAAAGATTGGCGTTCAACGTGACGTAAAATAACTATCACACCCGTAATTTAGAATCATTGTTATTGCCAAGTTTATTTACGTGTAATATTCAATGTAGAATATACTTTTGATATTGTGAGACTTTAAAAATAATAAGATTGGATAGTTAATGACACTATATAATTTCAATTAATATTATATGTAATTACGTCGAGATGACCATCATAAAAAATTAATTTGGACACTGAAACAAAAGTCATGGAATATATACACAATTAACCTTGGTCAGAATATACTCTTAACATAATGAGTACAAAAGAAAATCACTTAGATGTGACAGATTTCACGTCACAAAACAATATATTTATGATTTTACGGTGATATACGCAAATAAATATTTTGATAACTTGCATGAATTAATCCTTCATATCAATACCAACTTATCAAAGCAATCGACATCATGAGATATTAAGTAGAAAAACTTATTGTCTTTGATCCATGTGAAGTATACACGTTTATCTAATATATTTTTTTCTTTCCATGATTTATTCTCTATTGTTAAAAAAAACATTTAACTCCTTTTAGTCAAGATTTAGGAAAAGATGACAAGCGATAACATTTGATTTCTCACACTCACAGTACGTCGTAATATTAGAAATCATTAATACTGAGATCGTTACATTAATGATTGATTTATAACCCCATTGCTTCGGATGCCATGTTGATTAATTATCCCATAGAAACATTTATAATAATTGACACGATCAAATAATATTAAGGATAACATTAAAATTTACTTGATACGAGAGATGAGATCACCATGAACAAAGAACACGGGTAGGATGGAGATATTCTACTTAATCCTCTCTTTTTAGTGATGGATCGTAATGTTTGTGTGTTTCGTGAATAATCTTTTATTTATAAGAGATGTTAAGCAGGGATCAACTCCTAATTTAGGTATGATTATGTAATCATTACCATAATTCATTACCTAAACATTATCTCTTAAGAAAATTGGATCTCCCATCAAGATACAATATCCTACAGAGTTTCATTATGGTAACTAAATATTATTTAATTACTTACCTATATAAATCAACACTATATATAATGTACAAATATACTAATGCATTAAATAGGTTATGACACAATTATAGAGAAATATCCAATACCAAAATAGGATATTTGCTAACAAATTAGGCAAAACAAACCTTGTGGATGTTCATTTCGCATGTGTGATAAATTTAAACAAAAAATGAAATACCTGGTAATTACAACGACAAAAATGTAGTTAACTCTTAGGAGAAATTAGATGTCATGATGTGATATTAGGTTTAAGTTATAAACGAGGTTTTCTAACCCGCGCTCCGCAGCGGTTATTTGCGTACGCGAGTGTTTTATGCGACGTCATTGTACGTGTTGGGTAATACGTTGTATGGTCTAGTTCATTAACGGATTTGTATGACTTCGGAAATATGAGCATTTCTAAAAGATTTTACTTTAAGATTATAAGAAAACAAGCTGATAACTAAAGGTAAAGTCATGATATTATTACAAAAAAATGTTAAAAAGAACCATATATAAGAATATAGGTTTAAACACAATATGCCTATTTAAAATCAACAAGAGAGTTCGACTCTGTAATATGACGATGGCTAAGTGCAATCCCCGTGGTTGGTTCAAGCTTATTGGGAATACCTGCAACCTGCTTCAGAATCGATTAAGTGTGAAACTATTTGGTCGAATTTGGGAGTGCGGGACCAGGTGAAAGGGTATTCGACCCGCCATGGTTGAAAACACCATTCTGATGATGTTTCCCTACCAAGATACATGTCAAATTCACCTACCACGAACGCACAAAAGCATAAGTATCTTCATCGCCTATAATAAACTCGTTAGAGTAACTTGTGAGAGGGCAAATAGTAATTACTACACAACTTTTGTTTTTTAGAGTACCTTCGTGAATGACATGTGTAACCTACAATAGCCACGACAGCAAAGCTCGTCAAGCCTGTCCTGCAGTTGCGGTATCCAAACACGTGTCAAAGTTTCACCAACAACATAAAGCAAAAGTAATTTCATAAACAAAGTTTCACCACCAATTTCCTACGCAGTGCAGCGGCTTTGTATAATATGTATTTCCTTATATATTTGGCTCATATTATAGGATAAGTATCCTCATCGCCTATAATAAACTTAAAGTAAACTCAAAAACATGTATAGGCCGAACAGTTTCAAACCCGGATAAAAGGACGTGCTACCCGTCATGGCTGCAAACACGACGCCGTACCGCCTCGCCAAAATACGAATTGCCTTCACCCAAACAACTGCCTCTAAACCGCTCTAAATACATGAATTATTGAATATAATATCAGTGCTACATTGACTTGTGAGAGGGCGAACAATAATCAGATATAAAAAGTTGTGTGTTGCCAAACTCAGCAGGATCTGCATGCCATGGCTGCAAGCTCAGCGAGCCTGCCCTGCCACGGTGGCATCCATTTTTATGCATGAAGAAATTGCAAAGTCAACAAAACTAGAATTTGAAAGTTCAAATAATGTTCCCTAACTGTGCATTCAATTCACCCTAACACCATACATAGATAAAGTTCAAATAAACCAAAGCAAACACAAAGGTCGAACATTGTTGCCCGGGCTATTTCTGTATATAGAATGCTAAAAAATGTAGGGAATATTTTTGATAAAGCATGACAAATAAGGCTCAGATCTGTTGGCTAGAAAACAGCACTGAACAACAGCCATGGCTGCAACCACAACACGAAGTGGGTGCCGCGCCAAAAGATGCGCGTCAACAAACAACGCTCTAAAAATCAAGTGAAGAAACAAATCATCATTACCATACTCATTTTGTGGCACATAAATATTTCCCGCCTTAACGAAACTTACCGCTGATCAACTCACACGTTGATAATAGGAACAATTAATGATTAGGACATTTTTTGCAATTGATTTTATGCGAGTTCAGTAACAGCACATTGACAATTTCCACAATTAACTTTATTCTTGTTAGGCTAAATTCTTTAACAAATCGAATAAAGGATCATTTAATCATCAAATATGAGCAAATAGCAATGATCAACATGTAACAATCAATATCTTTGACACTGAATTCTAGCAGTATAGTCATCGCTATAAGCCAAAATTGAACCTTCAAAAACTTATACAACATGACACATGATATACATATAGCATAATGATACATATAATCGGCAAGGTAACAGAACAGTAAGATGTTAATTTCAAGAAGAAAATGAATTGCATAATAGATGCAATAGTAAGCATAAGATTGGGCGTAATAACAACAATGTGCACGCAGTAACAACCATAAGCACATGTGGTCTCTAACAGTGCACGCGCAAACTGCTTTCTAGTACTAAGATGACCCGGTCTAATACAGTAAGCCTTTGTTTTTTTCATTTCAAGTTGTTATATTACAAATCTTATACATCTAAGGTTTGCATTAAGTCCTAGAAAGGGACCTACTGTTTGCCTGAACGACCCTCGATATAATAGACATAACACTGACTCAAAATAATATCGAATGACTGATTCTAAATTTCAACAAATACAAAAAAATAATCCAGTATAGGGTGAGGCCATGTTTCTTAAAATCAAACTTCTTAAAAAATGTATCCTGTGTGTTTATAACGCTTACTCCAAATTTCACTTACAGTTAAATGTTGCTACTACTCCATTTGTCCTAGAACATCTCACTCGAAGAAACATATTGATGAATGTTTATAATGAAAAAAATCATCTTAATGAGTTATACGAAAACTTAATAATTCTTAAGAGAAATTAATTCACATACCATATCCCACAGCGGTTTCTTATCTTGAACACCACTGATAACATCAAATAAATGATACATTTTATATCAAATTCCTTATAAAAATGCTTACAAATATGCTATTAATGTATAAAAACGATATTTAATTGTTTATTATTAGCTTTCAGGGACCAAGTAAGCCTTTTAGCAAAAGACAAGGGATTTGGACAAGAAATGCACTAAAGTGAAGAGTACAATGCACTTTACGGCGTAACACCCCCGAGGGATTACGTCGTAACATCTTATAACGAAGAAAAAAGTCATCACACCCTTTACGGCGTAAAGTGTCTCCAAGATTACGCCGCAACATTCAAAATTACAAGAGATGATGTAGCTGACTCAGCGTTACGGCGTAACATAGGCGACAAGGTTACGTCGTAACATACTTTTATGCCTAGAAGATTGGATGCTTACGTAGAAAGGTTACGGCGTAACATCCCATAAGGATTACGCCGTAAACCTTTCGAAGCCTATAATAGAGCCTTCTCCGGCTCATTCAGCATCACTCACCACCACCACTCCACACACAGTTCTAAAGGGTGAACCAAACCCCTAAGGTTCAAAGCATTTCATCTGAAGGTCCAAAGGAGAAGCCACTAGCATACTTACTGTATCCAATCATTCATTTCATTCTCTATAAGAATTAGGATGATTCAATCCATGTATTTATTCATTAATTCTTGCATTACTGTTACTATGAGCGGCTAAGGGGCAGCGATCCTAGTTGCTGGCCTATACCCATTGTAGTTACTAGTGTAGTGAATAACAGATATCCTGGTTTAATAATGATTTTGTTAGATAACCTTAAAGCCTTCATTGATCCCCTGATGACTTTTGGTAGTATAAAGGGTGCTTAGATCTTTATTAATCACAAATATTTAACTCGACCATGTTGAACTTTTGGGATTAATAGGGATACAAGGTATCTTGACATCATCCCTAGTGTAGAATTAAACCTAAATTATTGCCTTTATCACAATAAAATACTTAAAAAGTATGTGGAACTTATTTCAGAGGAGGGTTAATAATCAGGTTTTGATTAAAGATTGGTCTTAGAAGATAGGTTGGGGTTATAATACAACACCACTGCAAAGCCTTGGATGGCCTGCTCGTGAGGTGATCGTAAGGCGGGTAATTGGATCGCAGAGTAAGCATAGAACCGACCTTAAATGAAAATTCGGGTCTGTCGACTATAGAACCACTAATGGAACTTATAATTGAACATTGCACAGGAAAGTGTAATAATAGTATTGGTAATGAAATGGTTAGGGTAGCACAAGCACGAGCGCCCTTATCTCCCTGAGATCATTCTATCTATTTATTTTATTGTCAATTACTTTTCCAAAAATTCTTAAATCAATCTTAAAAAAACGCATTTCTATTTTTTTTTTTTTTTTTTTCTAATCGTGACAAACAATCAAATATAGAACATTAAATCCTTACTCTTGGGACTGACCTACAGCGGATTTACCAAGATACTGCACTACATACGACCGGGTTTTCTGCATGTTAGTGCGTGTATCGGTAAACGAGTTTTATTAATTTAAAACTTGGTAAAAATATATTTAAAACAAAATACGCATCAAGTTTTTGGTGCCGCTGCCGGGAAGCTAATTTTAGTTGTAGTTTGATTTCTAATATTTTCATTGATTTCTCATGATGAACGAGGTAGACATTGAAAACCTCACCATTGAACAATATCTAATGTTGACACAGGAAAAACAAACACAGGGAATGATTAGAACTGAATCTGGTATGATAATAACAAAGAATATCAATGATATGACTATAGCAGAATATATGGAGTATGAGGCAGAAATGAGAAGGGATCCTTGGAGATATATTATGAATTCAGGATTAACCACCCTGGGGGGAACTAAGAACTTATAAAACATGCATCAACCCGACAAACTAAAATCCAATTATTATTTTCCCTCAATTCCCACTTGTTTTGAACCTACCTAACCGCGTACCGATGACATACATGACCCCTCGGGAAATGACCCAAATGACTATCACCTCTTTACATCTCAATCTCATTATGAAACTGAAGAAGTAAATTCTGACGAAGATGTAGATGAATGGTTGAATGAGGAGTTAAGTAAACGCTTGACTAGGCAGGATAAGAAGGAAGAAGAAGACGCTCTAATTAACATCCTCAAAATAGTGGTTGAAGAATGCAAGTCAATTTACAAAAAGCTCAAACTAGAACACCTTCTAGCAAGACTAGCAAAATTCAGGGGGTATCCTTTGTAGCGGAAAACGAAAAAGGGGATAGTTCAGAAACCTTACCATATCGGCAACCATCTAATGAAATAAACGCAGGAAGTTTTACTCTTCCTTGCACTATTGGTAATCTTAACATATATGCTATGACTGATGTAGGAGTTGGAATTAATATGATGCCTAAATCACTATTTGAACATTTGAAGTTAACTAACTTTAAGGAAACCTGTATGGATGTTAAGATGGGTGATATGACAAAAAAGGCCCCATTAGAAATTGTAGAGAAAATCCGGTACATATTGATAAGTTCTTGTTCCATTCTGATTTTGTAGTTATTGACACGCTTGAGGGACCTAATGAGACAATACTTTCAGGTAGACTAATTTTGGCCACGATACATGCTTAAATAGATGTTTTTAGGGGTGAAATTTTGTTAGAAGTAGGAAATGAAAAAGTGAAGTTTGATGTGAATGGAGAAATATGTCACTCTAGGGTTCCTTTTGAAAAAATTTACATGACAAGCTCTATACAGAAAAGCAAATATTTCAATCCTCATGAAAATAATGATTCCCCTGCATTGGAACAAAGAACCTTTCACTACCGTGAGGAGAGCATAGGCACTGTTGATTCTAGTAGCGATAGTAAAGAAAATGAAGTATGAAGTCATCTCTCTGAAAATGTATCAAGATGGCATGTTTGCAAACCTGTTCATATAACCTGTGAGGTTTAGGAAGAATATTGCGAAATATGGCCTACTTGCAATCTTGATTTAAGCTTTTGTAGTGGGTATGATGATATTTATAGAAAAGAGGAAAATGGGATGCTAAAACAATGGATATGTTTTCGAGATCATGAGAGACAGAATTTCAGGGGAAAATGGGATGAAATTTGATGACTTCATTAAAGTAAGGTATGAGAACAAGAATATTGACAATATAACTCGTGAACGGTAATACTACGAATGGGTAGCACAGATTTATGACTTTAAAGTTAAATCACAAAGAACCACAAAGTATACCGACCCATACGACCTTCACCATAAAAGTGATAGCCCACCAAATGACACCTTGCACATAAACACCTACTTCCCTGACGTCTTCCAAACACAACCGAAGAAATCACGTATTAGTGAAAATACATTTGAAGAGTGGATTAAAATTTAGTTAGGGTACATAAATATCAGTGATTCTATGAGGAGGGTGATGTTTAAGGAATGGGTAAAAGAAGACTTTAACTTTGGGGTCAATATTGGATGGACAAATGAAGACCCATACTCTAGGAATTTTGATGTATACAAGGATGAGTTTGACAAAGAAATTGAGCAGTTGGTAAATGAATATGATTTAAAAGCAGGGAGTAAAAGACATGCTTTGGAAGAAGTATGTGAAAAATGTGAAAAATTTCATGATTCAACCAAACAGTGGTATGGTGAAGGATTTGAGGAAGAGAAACTTTTGAAGTCCATCGTTACACATTCAAGAATGGGAAAAGCTTCATAAGCATAACTAAACAAATGAACAACGTTCTACCTTTAGGAAGAGTTAACGGATCTAGATTTATTGAAAAAACTAGGAAGGAGATGGACGAAGAAGGAGGAGCCACTAGTAAAATGTAAAATTAGGATGAGTCTAACTTAAAGACTCGGTAATAAACAAAAGTGCTTGTCGGGAGACAACCCGTCTTTAATTAATAAAATGCATTTAGGATTTCGAATATTAGTTAGTTTTTGTTGGTTCCTCACTTTGTTTTGCAGGTTTTCTCTACGAAGAAATAGGAATCAAGGTCTCCTCGACTCGTATTCATGTGGTAGTAAGGTTCTGTCTTGGCGTAACCACCTAGGTTACGCCGTAACAGATTTTATTACGACGTAAAGTCTTGCACTTGTTACGCCGTAAACCTTCTTAGTTCAAATATAAAAATTTTAAATCCACATGTTTACGGCGTAACCAATACCAGGGTTACGTCGCAAACCTTTTCTGAAAACTAAAAATAAGTTTGAAACTATTTCAAAAACTGTGTATAAATAAATGAACTTTGTGGGTGTGTTCCCTGTAAACCCTCACGAGACTTCACTCGTCCACTTGGGACACCAAGTGGTTTAAAAGGCTTGTTGCATATGCTAAATGCAACCGTGATTCCTACGAAAGTGAGTTAGATTGTAGTGTATATTTATCCATGAACGTTTAATGCTCTTTGTTGTCTAGTGATTTCAGGGGAAACGAGGTTGTTCTATAGACACTTTGCAAGAAGTCAACTCTTGCAATTATCACTCGGAGAAGAGAGCAACACTCAGGGGAGTCTTTTGTTATAATTCTACTCTTATTTCATTATTTCATTTCCTTAATTGTACAATAGGGACATTGTACAAACCAAGTGGGGGGATGGGAGTAGAATTACCACTTGACCTATATTTGCCTTCGATTTCCTAGTTTTCTTTGAAAAATGGTGCCAATTTTAAAATTTTGACATGTTTTTCTTACTAAACTAGAATAAATCTTTGTCGAGCACATTATTATCCTGTAATTAATTTGGTGAGATTAAGCCTAATATTCCATTTTCATCTATTATACATAAAATCCACCAAATACATGAGAGTGCCAGTAGTATTGTAGACTTTAGAACTTGGCTTGTACATCTTGTTAAGACCTAATTGGTTAGTTGGAATAGACTGTTCAAAAAGGCAACAATTTAGGAAATCACCCAAAAAGCCTATATGTGTGTGTTTATCGGCTTGTCACACTGACTTGTCGACCGCCCTGTGTAAAACCCAAGTTGCGCTCATTACCAGTGCAAGATACCCCTAGATCACATTGTCAAAACAATCCTGTTTAAACCCTATATGTTTTGTTACACCATTTTCACCTTAGTCTACCCTGTAGTCTTTATTTTCTTTGTGTTGAAATATCTGGCTATTTAAGTCCATGGTTTGGGGGAATGGGAACGAGAATTTTATGCGTTCGTGAAAGACCAATCAGTTATGATCTATAAAGACCCCCTATGTCATCACTTTCGACGTTGTTCATCTCAACTGGGGGATGTGCAAATGCTACAGGGGCAATAATAAAAAGATATAAACTCCTGTAGCATTTGCATGTTTAAAAAAATGAAGAAAAGAGGGTGCAACTAAAAAGCCACCCATGTGCTCAAAAATGTAAAGATGGTGCAAATTAAGTTAAAAAATTATGGAGCTAGTAGCCCATTATTGTACCAAGCCATCTCAACAAATACGAAGAATGGAACTAGTAGCCCATTATCAAAGATCAGGTTTTCGAACCCAGACTCTTAGACCTTGGATGGACAGTAGCTAGTTATGACAGCCTTAGATTACTTTAGACTATTTGTTTCATGTTTTATCTTAACAACTATTAAAAGTGTATCCCATGTCTATCATAACCCTTTTATATCACCCAATAAACCAAATGTCACCCATGTTGCCTTGAAAACTGTTTAGACCCTAATTCTAGTTGGTGGAGACTTATGTACTTTCCAAGCTTATAATAGAACACATACTATGTCCGTGCAAATAAGTGATCACCCCGAAATTGAACACTTAGATTAGTAATGAGAGTTGAGTGTTTTTGATCCCCTTTTTGTGAGGTGTTCGACTCTAATTTTTTCTAGCATAAGTAACTTATAAATTCATTTCTTCAAGTCAAATTGGGGTCTGAAATCTACTCTTCATTAATGCCTCAAATTCATCACACCAAGATTTCTTTGTAGAACCAAATATGATATCATCCACATAAACTTGTACTAATATGATATCATGTTTGTCCTTCTTAATGAAAAGAGTCTTGTCAATAGTTCCTCTTCTGTATCCATTCTTCAACAAGAAAGTAGATAAAGTAGCATACCAGGCTCTGGGAGCTTGGTGTAAACCATAGAGAGCTTTCACTACTTTGTAGACCTTCTTAGGATACTTAGGATCTATAAAACCTGGAGGTTGAGACACATAGACCTCCTCATCAATTTTGCCATACAGGAAGGCACTTTTCACATCCATTTGATAGACTATGAATCCCATGTAAGAGGCAAAGGCTAAAAAGATCCTAATGGCTTCAATCCTGGCCACAGGAGCAAAAACCTCATCATAATCTATCCCTTCCTCTTGCCTATGTCCCTGAGCAACTAACCTTGCCTTATTTCTAACCACAACTCCTCTCTCATCCTTCTTATTTCTGTAAACCCATTTTGTTCCAATTGCCTTCTTCCCATAAGGCAAATCTACAAGAATCCAAACTTTCTGAATCTTGAATTGCAGCAGTTCTTCCTGCATAGCATCAACCCAACTTTCATCTTCAAGTGCTTCAGAGATCTTCTTGGGTTCATTTTGAGACAAGAAACAAGCAAATAAACAATGCTGGAAGTCCTTATGATTATTTCTCCTTTGCTTTTGAATATAACTTACAAAAGCATGGGCTCCAGAACTTTTGGTCACTTTGCTTCTTGTTTGAACTGCTGATTGTGGATCTCCAAGAATTAGAGTTGAAGGATGAATAGAGTTAATCCTGGATGTAGGAATAGGATTGACATTCACAATAGGTTCTAAATTTGTGAAGTCAGCCACTGCACCCTCATCATCATAAGATGAATTGGTAAAAATACCATCAGTAGGATTGTCATAAATTTCCTCAAGAGTAGGTATTTCTGAATCATCTTGGTCAGTATTGGTTAGATCAGTGAAGGATAGTCCACCATAAGGACTGGCAGTACTAACTGGTGTGCTAGCAGTATTAACTATGTTAGTACTGCTAGCTTTAGCAGCTCCTGCTTAAAGAAGCAAATCCTCAGTTTCTTGGGCAAACTCCTTCCTGAGAGCTTCAGCTGCATCATTAGCATCATGTTCTTGCCTTTTAAGTCTTTCAAGCTCATCCAAAAAGACTTGATCCTCCTTATCTACTTGCTAGAAATCAGGATGCTTGGTAGGTTCTTCACCTGCATTATTTGCTTTTGAGCTCTTGACTGTTGAAGTATAAGAAGACCATATTGGCAGTACAAAGTAGTCCTGAGCAGATTCAGCTTCTATTGTAGAATCACCTGCATTAATATTATCTTCTGTACCTGCATTTTGATTAGCTTCTTGTGGACCTGCATGTTTGTTAGCTTGATTCTCTGATCTCACAGGTTGATAATTCATTGAATCAGTTAAATAATCAAGATCAAACAGCCAAGTTGGTCCTTTTCCTCCAACATTTGGTTTATTCTCTAAAAAGGTTATGTGCAGGTTTTCTTCAACTCTCTTAGTTTCTAAATTGTATACCCTAAAAGCCATGCTTTGTAGAGAATACCCTACTAAAAACCCTTCATCTGATTTCCCATCAAACTTGCCCAGATGGTCAATGGTATTCAAGATCGTCACATGGAACCCAAAAGGCCTTATATAGCTTATGATTGGTATTTTGCCAGTAATAAGTTCATAAGGTGTCTTATTTTGAGGCTTGGTCACTAATACCCTATTAAGAACATAACAAACAGTACTAACTGCTTCAGCCCAAAAAGTGTTAGGTAAAAATGAATCTGCTAGCATAGTCCTAGCAGCCTTAATAAGGGTTATGTTCTTTCTTCCAGCAACTCCATTTTTTTGTGGAGTTCTGGCATTACTGTATTCCCTCTTGATCCCTTTTGACCCACAGAATTCAATAAAATCCATGTTCTTAAATTCTGTACCATTATCACATCTAATAGATTTAACTTTTTGATTTAATTGGTTCTCAATTTGTCTTATAAAGTCCTTAAGGATTCCCTAGTTTCATCCTTAGTTCTTAAGAAAACACCTAACTAAACCGGCTAAAATCATCAGTGAAAACCAGGCACTAAGTCCTTATGGTTTAAGCTCCTAACAAATGAAGGTCCAAATAAATCCCTTATGCAGAAGCTGTAAGGGTTGACAAATAGAGCTCACAGATTGGCCTTACAGGAGGCCTTGTGCTGCATTCCTTTCTGACAAGCACCAAGCAATTGATGTCATTTTGAAAAAACTTTGAAATGAAAAACCTCTTTACAAGGTTTCCCAACACAAGTTGTTTAAGTCTTTAAAGTTAACATGACCCAACCTCCCTATGCCAGTTTGTTAGATTCATCAGAATTGTGGCCTTGCAATCAAACAGACTAAACCTCCAGAAGAACAATGTTCTTTAAATTAAAAACTGTACATATTGTTTTGTCTAGGGATTCTAAGTTATACTTGATTTTCATCAGGTAACTTAAATTCAGGAGATAACACAGGACATTCAGTGTCTGTGAAGAGAACCTTGTTCTTCTTGTCACACATCTATGACACAGAAAAGAGATTTGAAATAGCCTGTAGTTCTTTCACAATACACACATCCTCAAAAACTAACTATTCCTGTGTTTTACTTTACCTTTACCATTAATGTAACCTTTACTCCTCCAAAAGCAACAGGGCCACCATTAAAGTCTTGATATTCAGCAAGGTAGGCTTGTATCCATTCAATTTCCTTGAACATCCACTATCAACAATCCCATTGTTTTGTAAAGCTCTTATGATAATCCTTCACCTTAAAGAAAGAGAGATTAGTTTCTCTTAGGGACCCATTAGGCTTGGGTCTGCCTAGTGGATCTTTGAAAGGAACACAATTTCTAGAACTTGATCCACCATTGTATTTGGAGACTTTGTTCCAGTAATGTCTTTTGTGTCTCCAATTACAACCTGCTGAGGGCTTAACAACATTTTCCTTTTCCCCCAACAGCACTATGCATTTACCTTCAGCATATATTAACTTTTTGATAGAAAAATTAGGTCCTAAGTGTTTTTTGTTCAATTAAATGGCTTCTAAAAGGTAAAAAGTTTTATGAAAACCCAGCTTCTGATCTAGCATTAAGATTCACAATAGGCTTAATGCATGGATTAAATTACACAAACAACCTTTATCCAGGAAAACCAGGTCCTTAAATTGTACGCAAAAACGTACCAAAAATACATTGTATTTGTATGTTTTCACTTATTTTGTGCAGGAAACGGATATCCGACAAAAAGACAAAAAATCAAGCCAAAAACGACAAAACCAAGCACGGAATGGAAAAGCATAGAAAAGACAAAGTCAAGTCGAAGCCAAAGACCAAAAAGTCAACCAAAGTCAAAGAAATGGTCAGCAAGCAAAAAGTCAACAGTCAAAGTCAAAGCCGACAATGAAGAATACTTAATAGGTCAAACCCGAACCCATCTGATAGGCCGGGAAAGCCCATTAGTATTTCACTTGAAGACCAAATGGGCCCAAGATAAAGACAAAAGCCCATTTGCATCATTCATGAAGACTGTGAAGCCCATTTCAAAGATAAGGCCCAAATCAAAGCCCATTAACCTTTTTTTATAAGCCCTAAATAAATGTGAGGGACTCATACTGCCAATACACCAAATATAAACCATAAGGGGTGTTTCTGCCAATGGCAGAAACTTATAACACAAAAGGACTCCCTTTGCAAAAAGTGTTGTATAACTAAGGGGGTGATTCTGTCATTTTCAAAAATCTATTTAACCATAAGGACGAAATTTGCAAGACATATATAATCCATGGAGGGCCATTCTTGACAAACCCACAAACCCACACCCTGCGTTTTAAACTACTGTACATCCTCTCAAAGTTTTCCCGCCAAACATCACAACCCCACCTCTGTCACCTCCCCCCTCCTCGGATACTGTTCATACCCGTCCAAAACCATCACCACCAGCAAACCCCACCCCCACATGGGCACAGGTCCACGCTGGCAATCCTGAGTCTCAAATTCGATCAATGGTTGAAAATATTTGATTGGGCAACACTCAAGATGGATGGTTCAGATTGGTTTTGTGTTTATACACACATAACAAACACAATGGGCATTTTGTCTCTTCAAAGAAGCACACTTGGGAAGTGGACAAGACAGAGAGACAAGAGGCCAAGACCAAAACCCTAGCTTGTTTCTATATAAATCTTTTGTAAGCCATTGAGGCAAGAGTTAGTTTTTTAGTAGTAGTTCAGTTTTAAGTTTTTTTTAGCTAGCTTTTATTTACTTGTAATTTCTTTTAAAAGTTTAATGAAAATTCAGATTCATACTCTTTAATTTGTGTTTTAAGATTTAAGTTACTTGTGTTTCTAAAAGCTTAAATATCTCATTTAAGCAATCCTTTAACCTGTTTTAAAAAAGTTTACAAGAAACTAACTAAAAAAGGAAAATGAGCTGTTGAATGCTTATGGATGAATGAGCAGAATTGGATGGCTCATTGGGTTTCTTAGTTTAGCTTATTTAGAAGCTAAGGGTAGGGTTAGAGCTTAATTAAGGTTTCATATACTCTTGTTTAGCAAGGATCAAAGGTACATTATCTCTTTTCAAGTTTCTGTCAACTTTTCAATTTTAGCTTATTTTTACTGTTCATTTGCTTAATATGCTTATTTCAGCTTATTTCAGTTCATGTATGCTTATTATGCTTAATAAATGCTTATTTAGTTAAACTCTTAGTTTAGATTTCATTTTAGTTAAGGTTCATTTATTAACTGTAAAAAAAAATAGAGTAGAATAGCTTATTTTGCTTATTGAGTTCATAATTACTGTTTGATTATGCTTATTTGCCCTTAATATGCTTAGTTAAGTATCTGTTTTGGCTTATTCAAGCTTATTTAACATGACTTAAGCATTTAGTTAAAAAAAAAACTAAAGGGGTGTTTGGTTTAAGTGATTTTGACCTTAAAAAGTCAAAAATAACTAGGCATTTTGTTTAAGTCACTTATGTTTACCTTTAAAATTAGTATGAATTCAGTTTTTAAAAGTTAGTATTGATTTTATAAAGAGTTGTGGTTTATTTTCTTTACTCCAGCACCAGGACACTTTAGGATATAAGTTATGAAAAAAATAGCTTAATCTTAATTAGGGGGCTTAATGAGACTTTGTTTGTGCTTATTTTGTGTTTAAACATACTTAATAGAGTGTGTTTAATGCAGCTGCAACCTCAAGGGTGCCTGCATCTTTATCTTTGCTTGTGTGCCATTTGCATCAGCAGTGGAAACCTTCCACAGATGTCACTTTTAGCTCTCAATTTAAGTTAGCAAATTAAGTAGTTAATGCAAGATATAGCAAATAGTTTTAGTCTTCATATAGCTTAGTTTAAATCAGCACTTGTTTTCCATTTGAGCTTATTTAGTAGCTTTTTAGCAAGCTTTTTTTTCTAGTCCTTAGAAACTGAAAGTCTCCCCTGGTGCTAGGAGGTGATTTTCAAATTGCTTTTTCTTGCTTGATAATTGGTGTCTGCTCAAGATATTGGCTTTCATAGAAAGCCAATAAGCTCTTTTATAACATCCCTCTGTTTCAGACCTTAGGAACCCCTCTAGGTTGCTTATTTTTTAAGCCCAAAGTGGACCTCCTTTGACTGATTTGTACCCATTGCTTATTTGCTTGTTTGGCTTATCTGTCTGTTTTATCTAGCTTATTTTTATGCATAGGGCTTATTTAGGTTAGGGTAGCTAGACTCTTTTGCTTATCTTCAGTTTTCCTTAGCTTATTAGTCTCTTAAGCCTTCTTTTTAGCTTTTCTTAAGTCCTTGAGCCCTTTAATCCCTTAAGCAATCTGTCTGTTTTTGAGTGCTTATTTGTGGCTTATTTTGTAATCTTTATTTGTTGGTTTGTGTTTTCCTCTGCTTATTAAGTGTGCCTTGTAACTGAGTGTGCTTATTGTTCCTTTCATTTTAGCTTATTTTTGCTAAAAACCAAAGCAAAGATAGCATTTTAAGCCTTTAAGCCAATTAAGTATTCTGTCAGCATTTTAAGTGCTTTTTCTGGCTTATTGTTAGCTTTTCACAAATAGTTGTAGTTTTATAAAATGCTCCCTTAAATGTGTTTAACAAGTTTCAAAAAAAAAGAGAAAAAAAAAGTTACTGTAGCTAAATAAAAAAAAGCGTGTGAGTGGGACTCGAACCCCTCACCTCCCGTTCACAAGCACACACTCTTAACCACTCGGCTCCGGTAGGGCTATCCGTTAGCCTCTACAACCTTTATTGTTTTATACCCTTTTTGGTCCATTAGCTTATAAGCCCGAATTGGCTTATTCTGAGCTTATTTTTAAGCTAATCTTCGGGTTTCTTATTTTTCTTAGGTAGGTTTTAGGGTAAAGTATTTTAAGTAATTTTTTCAGAATTTTTAAAATTAGTTTAGTATTTTTTATAATTTAATTTCTTTAAAAGTTTTAAAAATTCATAAAAAATACAAAAATTATCAAAAAAATATTTTTCTTTTTTAGGAAATTTTCTTTAGTCACATTTTACGTAGGAAAAATATTAAATCTTTCGTAGGGTCATTTTTGTAAACTTTTGATTTTTAAAGCTCGGGTCTCGGGCCCGGTTTTCGTTTTGACTCGTTTTTAACTCAAATTAACTCCGTTTTCAGTCTAGTCTTTTTCATTCTTCATTATTAGTCCTCTAGAGTAGATTAGAAGTAAGAATTTCTTTTGTAGGGTTAATTTTTAAGATTTTAAGTTTTTGACCCCTTGTTCGGGATTCCTACTCTCGTTTTTCAGTATAATTTCATAATTTTTAGGTTTTTCTCCATCGTTTTTGCTTATTATTGGTTAATTTAGCTTTCTAAACTCCCAAATCATTAATCTCATTCAAACTCTAATTTTCCGACTGTATCGATTCTCAAGCACAGCCTCGTTGGGGATAAACGACCCGGGAATATTCTATACTACTTCTCGGTTTCATTGATTATTTTTAGATTATACTTATTATATATATTTTATTTTATATTATATATATATATAAGGTTTAGCTTAAAAAAGAACCAATCAATTTTTGGCGCCGCTGCCGGGGAGGCTGAAAACGATTATCGTTACGTTTGACAATTTGTGTTTGAATCTGTGAATATTTTCTTCTATAAAAATATAAAAAGTACAAAAATATTTTTCATTTTCTTTTATTAGTATAATTATCATATAAAAACAAAAGAAAAACCAAAAATATAAAAACATTGTCCATAAAAAAAAGAAATAAAATTCACAAGTTGGTAAAAATACCAAAATATAATATTCTCAATTGAGGTATTATCATAATAACTTCCGGTGAACTTGTTGGTTCCCAACTCGAACAAAAGATTTAAAAACTTGCCATTTGTGTCGCTTACGACGTACGGCTCACCTTGAAAAGTTAAACAAACTAAAAAGTGGGTATAAGGAGGGTTGTTCCGAGGAACTACGACCCGAAAGGAGAAATAAGCTTCGCGCTATTCCTACTCCTCCGCTCACCTGTGCGTTTATCTTTTTGAGAGCTACCGTGAAGTAAGTAGATTATTTGGTTGAAGTTGTCTTATCTCATTGTCCGTTAAAATCAATTGTGAATAAATCATTAAAAAACCCAAAAAAAAAAATTAGTGTAAATTTTCTTTTTATATTTCTATTTTGTGCATGCGCACTCGTTCTCAAGCCCGTAAACGTCGACAACAGCAAGTCCAACAAACTTCTGTTGAACCACCAAATCTTGAGAAGCCAAATAACAATCCTCCCGTAGTTACGATGGACGATAATCGTACTATGGTGCAATTGCTCGAAGCACCCACCGAGGGTTACGAGGATGCGATTGTTGTTCCCGAAATTACCGCGAACAACTTTGAGATC
>BQNB010119790.1:0-20753 GCA_026074375.1 Tanacetum coccineum
TAGCCAACTTTGATAAGCTCATTGAGCTTATCATTTTTCATAACTGGAAGAATTTATAAAAGCTTATAAATAAGCTGAAAAAGGGGTTTTTCTTGGACAGAAGCTTAAATTAAGCTTAAGGCTTAATGAGGTTTAGTCTTTTGACTGTTGGCACAAATAAGCAAAGAAAATGGGAAAACAACTTAACACACTAACAATATGAGCTCCTAGGAACAAGAATAAGCAAATTAGATAAGCTCAATAAGCCAGAAATTGGCTTAAACCCTAATAAGCAACTAAGGATACAAAAACAACAATTGAAAAGAACTAAATAAGCTGGAACAAAAATAAGCTGTTTCCTACTCTATGCTAAGTAAACAGTCAAGGGACCTACTTTGAGCTTAAAAATAAGCTACCTAGGGGATGTCCTAAGGTCTGAAAATAAGGGGGTTTATCAAAGGGCTTATTGGCTTTCTAGATAAGCCAAAAACTTGAACTGAGGCCCCCTAATAAGCTAGGACAGAAGACTTGAAAAAGGTGTCTAGCACCAGGGGAAAAAATGAAAAAAAGGGACTTATATTGACAGCTTAAAATAAGCTGTCGAATAAGCTCAAATTGAAAATTTAGCTTAAAACAGATGAAAAGGGTCTCATGAAAAGCCTACATTCAAAATTCCCTTTTATAAAAGCAACTTAAACCTGCTGGTTTTGGAGGTTTGAAAAGGGGCTTTTTCCTTAAAAAAAATGACACAAAAACTTGGCAGTTTTGACTTAGAGAACAAATGACTCAAGACAAGTTTTAAAAACTTGTTTAAACCTCACAAATGACACTCTTTGGCACTAAAACTCAAGTTTACAAGAGCTTATCCAAATAAGCTCTTGTAGTTCTCAAAAATACAACAGACCCTAAGAAATACTTATAAAAACTTGAAAAACAGTTTTGGACTAAAAACTTTGGAAAAAACAGACTTAAATAAGCTTAAGAAAGCTAACCAACTTTGGCCAAATGGCCACAACCCATATCATTTCTGTTTTGACCCATTTTAGGCTTATCCCAAACACCCCTTAATTTTTTAAAACTGATTTTTAAAACTTATAAAAGCTACTCAAATAAGCTTAATACTTAAGCTAAAGCTAACCAACATGACACCAACCCATGACCTTGCTGTTTTAACCCATTTTCATACTTAACCCAAACACCCCTTTAATGACTTGTTTTTAAGTTTTAAAGCTTAATGGGCTGTTTTAACTCACAATTCTTAAAGGAAATTGACAAATAAGCACTAAACAACATAAATGAACAATAATAAGCAAGAAATAAGCACTCTAATCAGCTAAAACAGAATAAGCTATAAAAATCTAAAAATTAAGGCTTTAAAGGGAAAATTGTAATGACCTTTGTCCAAGCTTTTACAAGGACTTTTTGAGCCCTCAAGGGCTTTCACCTACAAGCTCTGGCTTATAAATAAGCCAGTGAATAAGCCAATAAGCTCTTCCAACTTTAGCTTATCTTCCAAATGGCTTATTCTTGATTTTTCAAACAAAAACTTATAAAACTATAAACTATGAAGAGTTTAAGTTTTATAAGCTTAATCAAACTTCTATAAGAGCTTATAGAAGCTTATTTTAACTGAATAAGAGCTTATTGAGAGTATTAGAGCTTAAAACAACTTTTCATTAAAACTCGAAATTGAAATACACTTGCTGAAAATTAAAAGACAATTAATAAACTTAAAGTTGCATTCAAATTAAGTAAAAATACATTAAAAGACAGAAAATTAGATGATGCCCTTAAGGCTTACAAGGTGGCCTATTTATACAAAAACGAGCTAGGTCTTCAATCTTTTGTCTTTTTCCTCACTTCTTCTTGTTGTGTTTCCTTGTAGACACAGAATTGGGGGTGTGTTTGTTGTGTGAGTGTAATCCAAGAACAAATCCCAGCCCTTAATTATAACCCCAAGTCATCATCACCATCGAAAATGGTTCTTGGACAATGGGGGATTGCCAAGTTGGCATTTTTGTAGCTGGGAAAGTTTAGTGGATGAGGGGGGTGATGTTTACCCATGGTGGGGATGAAGATTCACAGGGTAAAAAGGGGCAAAGAAACCCGTGACTTGTGTCATGTGTTTAGGCGGGAAAATGAGTTATAAAAAAAATGACAGGGTGTGGGTTTGGAGAAATGGAAAGGTTAGTCCCCCGAAGTTATAAGGTATTTTGCATCCATGGTCCTTGTGGTGATATAAGGTTGAGGGTTTGGCAGAAATGCCCCCTCTGTCACACCCCGCAATTTTTGATATTTTAAATGACTATTTTACCCTTTGACTTTTTGGGTCCAACTTGACTTTTGACTATTTGACCATTTACGGTCACATAAAAACGATTACCGCGTAGCCGGTAAAAATCTTTGAAACGTATTTAAGTAATAAATCATAATTACGATTATTATCGCTCATTTGCAAACTTATTTTTCTAACTTATTTGACTCGAAAACGAGAAGATATATTTCATTCCTGAATTGATTTATCAAAAACGACCTGCTAAATTACGTTTTCGTTATTCGGACTCTAAAGCAATTTTATGTAAAACGACATTCCGAACAACTTTTTAGTTTTGCCCGAGACTTGAAACCAAGCAGAAAATGACTGAAATAGCCTCGCAAAATTTTGAACGCAACTCGTACCGACCCAAAAATAATTAAATTTATATTTAATTATCACTTTTTATTTTAATATAATATATTAATAAATTATTTAATTTTTATTCAAAGCGTCATATTTTTAAAACACGAATGTTCAATTATAGTTTTAATTTACGGACAAGCTTCCCGTGACAACTCAATTGGTTCCAAATAAATAATTAATCATATGATTTTTAGTTATATTTTATAAAAAATTTATAAAATTTATCAAAGTAATACTCGTTTTTTATCTCAGAAAATGATTTGGAAAAGCAAACGGCGCAACTTCTCGAAATTTCATTCTAACCGTTAACTAGACCAAAAACGGAGTCCGATAATAATATTTATCAAAAATTTCACCTTTGGTCCCTCTAGTTATATTTTCAGCCTCAACCTCGAACTTTAACCAACTTGCCACATTTTTTTTGTTAGTTTCATATATTTATATATATACCCAAGTTATCATTTAGGGTTTCATTTTCATATATTAAACCTTACACACTTCACCCTCTCCTCCTCTCTCACAACTTCCGGCGTCGCCATCTTTTTCGGCAAGATTTCGAGCCACACAACTAACCGGCCAAACAGCCGATACCCACCTTTCTCCTCTCCACACCACCTCGCCATACATCATCCTCACTCAACCACATCCATCATCATCCCCATCGTCACCACCACGCTGCCCCCACAGCCGACACCCAACAACCACCATAATCACCTCGTCCACCACGCAACCACCTACACCGCCACCACACCACTGCTGTCACCAACATCACCACCACCGAAACCTTCACCACCGCGGCTGTCACAGCCGCGTACCACTATCACTTCACCTCTTATATTTTATTTTATTTTTGTTTTTTTACATAAAGGGTGCGTTTGGTTGTGTGTTTAACAACTTTAAGGGTGCGTTTGGTTGATTGTAAAACAGCACCGCGAAGGGTGTGTTTTATTTCGAGATTAGACCCACATAGGGTGCGTTTGGCTGCAACAGCAGCTAAGGACGTTTGGTTGTCTGTTTTGTAACCATTCAGGGTGCGTTTGGTTTGTTAACAACTAACATCGGATGCGGTTGGTTTTGTAAAAGTCCGCACAAGGGTGCGCTTAGGTTTTAAAATATATAGGGTATGTTTGTTTGGCTGCACCTAAAAGCCCTATAAGGGGTGTTTGTTTTCCTGGGTTTTTGGTTAACACCCAGATAAGGGTGCGTTTGGTACGTAACCACAGCCACAGGATAGTGTTTGTTTTGTAGTTTAACAACTGCGGGTGCGTTTTTGGCGTGGGTACAATAGCACGTGTCTATATAGGGTGTTTGGGTTCGCTGTCTAAAGCCCCTCAGGTGCGTGAGGTTTTATGAATGAACATTGTTGGGGGTGAGGATAGTGAATGTGGGTTATGATAAGGGGGAGGAGGGCGGGTGAGATTGTCGGGGGGATGTTAGTGTGGTGTCGGTTTAGTTAGAGAATTGATACACGCGGAAGAGTTGTGCTTTTTTTGGATATTTCTTCGATTTTGTATTGTTTTACATAATTATTTAGCGGATTTTGGTGGGTGTTTGGGGTGTTAAACTGATGTGGTTAATGGGTGTTTATCGTTGGTAGGTGGCAGTTTTTGGGACTTTTTTTTGAGTGGTGGTGGGGGAGAGTTTTGGAGGAGGAGAGTTTTCTGATGGGTGTGAGTAGAGGTTAAGGGTTTTATGGTGTGATGTAGGGTGGGTAGGCGGTAGACACTCTTAGTTCGGGGGGTGTGTTGAGAGTTCTGTGGGTATTGGGTTGTTTTCTTTTATTTCGAAATATTTGGCCTTATTGGATGATATGTTCGGATGTGCGTGGTATGGTGGGGGTTTATAGAGGGTCAGGTTGTTCGAATGTAAGGTGTTTGGTGTGTGTGTCAGTTAGTAGTAGGGAGGAAGGGGAGTTGGGGGGGTAGTGTAGGTGTGTAGGCACTACTTTATGAGTAGTTTTGAGTTTGGGGGGTGTGGGCTGTGGTAGAGTTGGTGACGGTATATATTTCATTATTTGGGACGTTTATGTGTTTTTCGATTTTTTTTATTTTATAATAAACTCATACAAAATAATCTATCCACACTTTGAAATCCAATTCCCTTAATCAAAGTTTTTCGTCTATAAAACCCCCCCCCCCACCCCCCCTCACCCCCCACACCAACCCAACCCCCCAAAAACCACCCCCAACCCACCAAACCCCCCCACCAACCCCCCCACCCCAACAAACCCACCCCCCACCCACAAACCCCCCCGAAATCCAAAACCACCCCCCACCCCCCCAAACCCCACCCCCCACCCCACCCACCCAACCCACCCACCCCACCCCCACCCACCACCCCCACCTCAAACCACCCACAACACACACCCCCCACACCACCCTACCGGTTGATGTTGCACTCATTTCCATCGGAAGAAACACTAATCATCAAACCCAAGCTAATGGGTTTTAGCCGTTAAGTTAAGCTGCAACTTCTTGGTCAAGCCGTTCCGTTCTCCGTTTGTGCTGTGCTTATTATTTGCATTTCTGCTAGTTGCTCTGCAACATCAAGGTGAGTTCATAGTCTCGCATTTCAATCTTTTCAATGTTTTATAAACCCGCGAGGGGAATACATGCTCGTTTACAAACTTGTATATTTTACTACAGTACAATTACCTTTCAATACTTTGTGAGTTCATAGCCCCACATTTTACTCGTTTTGAATAAATGTTTTATTATCTTTTGGGGTGAGAAACATGCTCGTTTACAAACTTGTTTACGTTACCGAATTTCCAACTCGTTTACACACTAATTACAAACCTGGTAACTTGATTGATATCACACTCTTTTCTGCTTATGGATTTAAGTACTCAAAGCTATTTACGAATAAAATGGTTATTTCTTCATTGGACACAAGTGTTTTCAGTTACCATCTCCCATTATTCGGTTGCTCTAAGTTTTGTTAACTCAAACCACATCTTATGCCCGACTTTATCATGAACTGTTAATTTCTCGACCGGAGGACCGGTTGAGGGAGCGCGAGTGAATAAATAGATCTATTGGGACTAATTATCCCTATCCGCTTTGGTTCCACTTAACGAAGAACAAACGGATATATGTCATGTCGATTGTACACTATGGTGGTCTTTGGTTTGGGACACCAGCTTAGGGCAGGAATACTATGCAACAGGAAGAAGCTTGCCCTGTTGACTAAATTAGCTTCGGTGTCATGAGCTTAGCGCAACAGTATACACTTTTCATGCGATATTGTATTCTTTTTTTATAGTCGCTGTGCTTTGGTTCCGTGAAGGTAGTATTCCTAAAACGGTCTGTGCGTACTGTAAACTTGTGGTCCACTACTTTGCGTTGAACGTTTCTCGATTATTTAAATGTTTATCGTAATACCATTGACTGAAGCTCGTATTTACTATACGTTTTTGGTCCATCATAAATGTTTTACTTAAACCTATGAATTCACTCAACTTTATGTTGACCGTTTTAGATGTTTTCTCTCAAGTGCTTAGTTTGGACTTCTTGATGTTCTATTGGAGTTACGATGCAATATGAATACTCTTAAGGACTTATCAATAAAAAATTATCATACTCGTTGTCTTTTGAAAACCAATTTATGCTTCCGCTAAATTTTACTTATGCTTCCGCAAATGTTAATTTCTTTTAAACTATGTAAAACTTATTTATTTTTAAACAATGCAACGAGTTATGATTTTCAAAACGTACATTAGTGGTCGTTCTCCTGTGCCTTGTGTTCGGATTATGATGCGTCATCGCCTCGGACTTGTATTAGTCAGGCCGTCTTGGGTGTGAAAGCTTGGTATCAGAGCCAAGGTTCATAGCGATCCAGGTAGATATCTAGGTAGAATATCTAGGTCTGGACTATAACCAGTATGTGATCCTTACAAGCTTTTATGTGTGCTTTATACGTGTTTTTGCTATGAGCTTACGCTTATCTTTTCTCTGCAATTATCTTTTCTCTACGGTTATCTTTTCTCTGAGGTTATCTTTTCTTTGCGGTTATCTCTTCTCCGCGGTTTACGTTATCCTTACGTTTATTCCTCTATTTACTTATATGGAAGTTGTCTATATAAATATTAAACCTTTCTAAGACATTGTGGATGACACAATGTCTCCTAATAATTTGGTTCCTAAGAATTTTGTGAGCGATGCAATAGTTTCGAAAATATTTTTCATAACATTTACGATATGTATTATGCGAAAACACCGACAGGTTATGTTTTCATGGAATTATGTATGAATCTAAGTTTCACACAGGTCTTGTATGGGCGGTGGGGACTTGTACTGGAGGTTTAATTATGGTAATTGCTATGTGTAAACTCGTTCATGAAAGATCTTCTTAATCTTATTTACTTTAACCCAATATCTCATCAGCTACTTTGAACTCTATGTCGATCTTCCCTAATTGTTTTTAATCAGTCTCTGAAGAGAGTTTCTAAACCACTCGTCCCATTATCTTTGTGTGCCTGCGATCGCTTTTTCATCCACCACCTTGAAGATTTTATGGGTACGCGTATTGCATCAGAAATTAGTCTATACTTATTCATTTATTCGACTTATTTCATTTCCTTTACCCCGTTTGATTTTGAAGTAAATACCGACGACAAGACAAGGAATGAGTTCCACAAGGATCGAGTGTATTGTAACCCAACGAATTGCTAATGCTATCGAAGCTAATACTGTTTATGAGGTAAGAATCCGCATGGCTCGCGACTAAATAGATTAGGTCGTACGCTAGGAAACCAAGGTAGTAAGGAATGACAACAACAAAATAAATGACAAAAGGTCGTGAGGGCTTACATTGCTAAACCAAATTTCAAGGACACATAAGTAGCAAAAATTCCCCTTCCACAACAAACGAAAGATACATCACACTGGACCATGCACTGCGAAGTGCAATAACTACAAGACTGTTGGCTGTGTGAGTAGGAATTGTAGGACACCTGTTTCGATATTTAACTTAGAGGGAAAATTAGAAATCTGAACCGTGTGAACCGTATTTAGGAGGTTAAAACTCGTTGGAGCTCTAACACCGTCAAAGGTAACGTTGATGTTTAAGGAAAGATTTTTCCCTATTTAGTGAAACCAAAGTAGACTCAGGCTGTAATCTCTAAGAGTTTTGCACTAGTACTTACCTGTGAATTTCGTGTATTGTGTGGATTTTCCTAAATCATTTGTTCAATTCGTGTCATGACGATTTTGTCAGTTGCACTTCAATTCTCTAGTGAATATAAGTAAACTACTCCTTTACCGTCTTACAACCCATTTTACTATTATGTAAACTGTCTTATTGTTATTAACTAAACTGGATGGTATCCTATGAACTATTTTAGTGTCGTCTTATAAACATAGTTGTTGTCACGTTATGAACTATTTTACCACCAGTTTACAAACCTTTTGCTAATAGCTTCTTGTTTATTTTAACACCTTATAAACTATTTTGATATCATTCCATGAACCGTTTTGTCAACATTTTACAATTATCTTACTATTACCTCATAACTTATTTGAGTATAAATTAATGAACCAACTCGTTTTCATTTTATAACCTATTTTACGGTTAATTATAAACTCTTTTGCTATCCTATTATAAATTATTTTGCAGGTATCTTACAAACTATTTCCGTGTCACCTCAGAAATTATTTCGTTGTCATTTATAAATTATTTCGCTGTCAATTTATGAAATGTGTTGTCAACATCTTATGAACTACTTCGTGTCTTTTATAAACCATTATGTTGCCACTTTATAAATTATTGGATTGTCAACTCGTAAACCATTTGTTACCATTACATTATAAACCGTCACGTAACTTTCTTGTAAACTATTTTTGTTATCGCCTCATAAAATATTTCCTGTTATCTTACAAAATACCTTGTGTCACCTTGTTTTCATTACCACGAACTGTTTTGCTACCTTATAAATTATATCGTTTATACCATATAAGATTTTTCTTTAACATAACATTTGTTTGACGAAATGAGCATTTTATCGTTAGTTCCTAAATTATGCATAGCCTGATCAACTATGGATAATTCAGGAAGGACCATGCTATGCTGGGAGTAGTCACCATAAAATTTTGTCAAATTACCTTTATGTTCCATCCTCTACATTGTCAACGAGATTATATTGTACTTGGTTTTATTAATATTTTGCGTGCGTATTCATGAGTCGTGTCAGTCAGTATTCGCATCCGTAAGCGTCATAACCAAGAAGCTTTTCTTAAACCTTAGCATATGGAAACATCACAACCTTAGCCGAGAGACTAAATCATGCTTCCTGTAGTCATGGAAATTACGGATTAAAAGGTTCTAGAATGTAATGAGCATATCACTCTAAGTGGATTATAACCATTAGAACTAGAAGATTTTCTTCAATATACTTACCTTTTAGTGAGGTAGAATCACGTGAATTATGAGATCCTCGTATCGACAAAACCTCTGATGGATCCTTCAAGATGTACAACGACTATCGAAAATTTACAAGTTAACCGTTACCCGTTACCTAGTATAGATGATCTTTTCGATCAATTGCGAGGATATAGCGTTACTCGAAAATCGACCTAAGAACTAGCTACCACTAACTGAAAGTTCATGAGGAGAACTACACGACACACGACCTAGAATTTAGAGAAATAGTGCTTACTTTTAAGATTTGGGAACACTACCGATATGACATAAGTATGAACTCGAAAATGATAATCACCGGTCCTTACAGATATCTCTACCCTAAAACATTTAAACCCTTATACAGACATACCCACGCGTCTACACTTTCTCCCTTGATGTTTTCCTAATCAATAGGACTTTCCTTTATCATGTCTAATCAACACAAAACGTAGTAATGTTATTTTCTAAATATCATGTTATGAATTAAATAACCTGGTCAAAACTTAGCAACATTTTTGTATATAAGAATGTGTCAAAATACATTGAATTTTTGCTGAATAAAATTTTCAACGCATGTTTTAAAAACGGGATTTGTTAAATCCTACATTTGTTCCTAATCAACAATAGGTTATACAAAAAAAAATCGAATCCGGGAAGGGATTCTTTATAGGGTTAGGTACTGTCACACCGCAATTTTCATATTTTTAAATGATATTTCTACCCTTTGACTTTTTGGGGTCCGACTTGACTTTTGACTATTGGACCTTTACTGGTCACACGAAATGATTACGCGTAGCCGGTAAAAACTCTTTGAATAATCTTTTGAAACGTATTTAAATTATAAATACTAATAATTATTATTATCTCTCATTGGATATTTTATTTTTCTAACTTATTTGACTTGAAAACGAGAAGATATATTTTATTCTCAAATTGATTTATCAAAAACGACCCGCCAAAATGAATTATTAATTATGGGGTATACTAGCGTTTGACATAAAACGACATTCCGGACAACTTTTTAGTTTTGCCCGAGACTTGAAACCAAGCAGAAAATGACTGAAATAGCCTCGCAAAATTTTGAACGCAACTCGTACCGACCCAAAAATAATTAAATTTATATTTAATTATCACTTGTTAATTAATAAAAATATTTAATAAATTATTTAATTTTTATTCAAAAGCGGTTATTTTAAAACACGAATGTTCAAATTAAAGTTTTAAATTTTACGGACAAAGCTTGCCCGTGACACTCAATGGTACCAAATAAATAAATAATCATAATGATTTTAGTTATATTTTATAAAAACATTTATAAAATATAATCAAGTAAATACTCGTTTTTATCAGAAAAATGATTTGGAAAGCAACGGCGCAACTTTCGAAATTTAATTCAACCGTTAACTAGACCAAACGAGTCCCGAACTAATATTTATCAAAAATTTCACCTTTGGTCCCTCTAGTTATATTTTCAGCCTCAACCTCGAACTTTAACCAACTTGCCACATTTTTTTTGTTAGTTTCATATATTTATATATATACCCAAGTTATCATTTAGGGTTTCATTTTCATATATTAAACCTTACACACTTCACCCTCTCCTCCTCTCTCACAACTTCCGGCGCCGCCATCTTTTCCGGCAAGATTTCCGGCCACCCCAACTCCGGCCAACAGCCGACACACCACCTTCTCCCTCTCCACACTACCTCGCCATACATCATCCTCACTCCACCACATCCATCATCATCCCCATCGTCACCACCACGCTGCCCCCACAGCCGACACCCACCAACACCATCATCATCTCTAGCACGCCAACCACCGTCGCTACTATGCCACAACAACCACCATAATCACCTCGTCCACCACGCAACCACCTACACTGCCACCACACCACTGCTGTCACCAACATCACCACCACCGAAACCTTCACAGCCGCGTACCACCATCACTCCACCTCTTATATTTTATTTTATTTTTATTTTTATTTTTTTATATAAAGGGTGCGTTTGGTTGTGTGTTTAACAACTTTAAGGGTGCGTTTGGTTGGTTGTAAAACAGCACCGCGAAGGGTGCGTTTTGTTTCGGGATTAGACCCACATAGGGTGCGTTTGGCTGCAACAGCAGCTAGGGACGTTTGGTTTTCTGTTTTGCAACCATTCAGGGTGCGTTTGGTTTGTTAACAACCAACATCGGATGCGGTTGGTTTTGTAAAAGTCCGCACAAGGGTGCGCTTAGGTTTTAAAATATATAGGGTATGTTTGTTTGGCTGCGAAACAGCCCATAAGGGCGTGTTTGTTTCTGCGTTTTATGGCTTAACACCCAATAAGGGTGCGTTTGGCTGCGTAACACAGCCACAAGGCTGTGTTTGTTTATGTGGTTTAACCACAGCGGGTGCGTTTGGCAGTGGGTACAACAGCCCGTAAAGGGGTGTTTGTTTCGCTGATCAACGACCCATAAGGGTGCGTTTGGGACAGCAGCCTTCGGGTGTGTTTGGTTAAGTGGTTAACAGCTTTCGGGTGTGTTTGGTTTTACTTATGATATCTATTATCTAGTCTCGTTTAAAAATAAATTGAAACATGCGGATATTGGGTTGATGTAAGTGGTAAAACATTGAGTTTTATAAAAATGGAAACGTCCTACAAACGGCAAAGTCATGCCAAAATTTCTAAAAATCTTTATACTTAATAAATTTTCATTAAAGTTTATACTATTTTAGAAACCCGATAAAATGACAAAGTTATATAGTTTTTAAGATTATTAAAGTGTTATTTTACAATAAATCGGTAAATAAACGAAAACTATACTTTTGCAAACACGACGACTAGTTTAACACGTAATGAAATATCAAATTATAAAATAGTATTTTATAATTCTCGATTAGTAAATAAAATAATAACTTTTGCACAAACTTTAAAAATGTCATTTATCTAATCCGCAACTTCAAAACGCATGTTTACTTTTCTGTAAGAACTCTTTATCAATTTAATTAGTGACTTTTGAAAACGTGTCGAATTATATTATTACCATTATTTTTAATCACGTTTCTTATATAATACTTGTAAAGTATTATATACTACGACTTTTCCTTTTGAATGTTTGTCTTTATTATATACTTCACCATATGAATTATATAATTGTTCATTTTTCATATGTAATATATATACGGAATATATTACATACTTTGCGTGTGTTTTTCGATTTATTTTATTTAACCAACCACCAAACTCATCCAACTTGAAATCCAAATCCCTTATCAACGTGTCGCGTTGATGTGCTCATCCATCGGAAAACCCTAATTCATCAACCCAAGCTAATGGGTTTTAGCCGTTAAGTTAAGCTGCATCTTCTTGGTCGAGCCATTCTGTTCTCCGTTTGTGCTGTGCTTAATATTTGCATTTCTGCTAGTTGCTCTGCAACATCAAGGTGAGTTCATAGTCTCGGTGGAGTTCACTAGCCTCACATTTTACTTGTTTGTAATAAATGTCTTTGATATCTTTTGGGTGTGAGAAAAACATGCTCGTTTAGACTCAAACTCGTTTACGTGACGAATTTCAAATTCGTTTACACACTAATTAGTCAAATCCTAGTTACTTGATTGATATCCACTTTTACTTATGGAAATTAAGTACTTAAAGGTGTTTATGAATATGTGTATTGGTTATTTCTGTTTAATGGACACAAGTGTTTCAGTTACTCTTATCCTATTTACGTGTTGCCTAAGTTTGCTTAATAAAACCTCGTGTAACTAGCTGCTCCGATGTTTTATCATGATCTGTTACTTTCTTGATCACGGAGGATCGTGGTTAAGGGAGCTACGATGTGAATAGAAAGTGATCTATTTGGACTAATTATCCTATCCGGGTGTAAGCTTGCACTTACTTGTGTTCTGTCGTTCGTATGAACTGTGACGGATATATGTCATTGTCCGTTTATACATTATGGTGGTCTTTGGTTTGGGGACACCGAGATTTAGGGCAGTGAGGAATACTATGTGTCAACGGATGTGTAGCATGCCTGTTGAGCCTAAAATAGCTTCTGTGTCATGAGTATTAGCGCAACAGTTTTCATTTTCATGCTATATTGTTTTCGTTGATAATAGTCGCAGGTGCTTTGTTAACGTAAAGTTATATCTCATTATAACTGTCTGTGTGCGTACAATAATTTGTGGGTCACACTACTTTTGGTTTGTGTTGATTCTGATTATTAAATGTTTTTCGTAATGCTTGTGAAGTTGTAGTTCACTAAAGTTTTTATCCTCATAAAATGTTTTACTTATAACTATGAATTCACTTCAAGACTTTGTATGTTGACCGTTTTGCATGTTTTTCTCAGGGATGTGTGTCTTAGCTTTGGACTCTCTTGATTGCTATGTGAGTCTACGTGCAATATGATACTCTTTCAAGACTTATCAAAAGTTATCATACTCGTTGTCTTTTGTGTAAAACAAAATTATGCTTTCCGCTAGTCATTTTACTTACGCTTTCTGCAAATGTTTAATTCCTTTGAATATTTGTAAAACTTATTTATTTTGAAAACATGCAACGAAGTATGAGATTTTCAAAACGTCCATTTAGTTGGTCGATTCTCTTGTTGCCTTGTGTCTGGATATTATCGTTGACAGTGTCACGCCCGTCGGAACGTATTCGGTCCGTAAGGCCCGTCTGGGGGTGTGACAGATTGGTATCAGAGCCAAGGTTATAGAGAACTAAGTAGATATCTAGGTAGAATATCTAGGTCTGGTCTATAACCAGTATGTGATCCTTACGTGCTTTTTATGTGTGACCCTTAATAGTGTTTTTGCTATGAGTTACGCTTTGTCTTTTCTCTGCGAATTATCTGTTCTTTGGTTATCTCATCTCCGCGGTTTACGTTCGCCTTACGTTTTATTCCTTCTGATTTATTTAAATGGAAGTGGTGTCTATATAAATACTTGAAACTTTCTAAGACATTGTGGATGACACATTGGTCTCAAAAATTTGTCTCTAAGACATTAGTTGAGCGATGCAATGGTCTCGAAACTTATTTATTCATAACCTTATACAAATATATTATACGCGAGACCCGACATGACGTGGAGTTATATTTACAATGGGAATTATGTATGAATCTATGTTCACAAGTTCTTTGTATGGGCGGGAGTCTTTGTAACTGGAGGGTTTAATATGGGTAATTGCTATGTAAAATCGTTCATGAAAGATCTTTATATTATATATCTGTTTAACGTATATCATCAGCTGTAATTTGAAACTCTATGTGATCTTCCCCTAAATTGTTTCTCCCCGTTCCGAGACGAGTTTTAAACACTCGTTCATACTCATTAGAGTTGCCTGCATCGTATTTTCATCCCACCACCTTGAAGGCATTTTGTGAGTACGCGTTATTGCCTCAGAAATTAGTTCTTTACTTATTCATTTAATTCGACTTGTATTTCATTTGCTTTACCCGTTCAATTTTTGTAGTAAATACCGACGCAAGACAAGGAATAAGTTCCACAAGGAGATTGAGTGTATTGTAACCAACGAATTGCTAATGCTATAGAAGCTAATATTGTTATGAGGAAAAGAATCCACAAGGACGCGCGACTACAATAGATTTAGGTCGTTCGTAGGGAACTTGCTACGGTAGTAAGGAATTGTACAACAACATATATAAATGACAGAAAGGTCGCTGAGAAGCTTACATTTGCTAAACCAATGGTTCTGAAGTCCGCATAAGTAGCAGAAAACTTTCCTTCCTACAACAAAACGATAGGTTGCACTACACTAGACCATGCATGTTGAAGTTGCAATAAGTATCAAGGTGTTGGCGCTTGTTGAGTAGGAAATATAGGACAGTTTGGATATTCAAGTAGAGGCCATAGTGGCAATAGAATTCTGGAACCTGTTGCGGGACCGTATTGTTAGGGAGGTTAAAAACTCGTTAGAGCTCTTAACGCCGTCGAAGATATCGTGATCGTTTAGGGAGAGATTTTTTCCTTATATAATTGAACCTAGTGTAGATTAGGACTGAAATATCTAAGAGTTTTGCACTAGTACTTAACTGTGAATTTTGGGTATTGTGTGGATTTTTCCTAAATTATTTGTTCAACTTGTGTCATGACGATTTTGTCAGTTACACTTTAATTCTCTAGTAAATATAAGTAAGCTACTCCTTTACCGTCTTACAACCATTTCACTATTATTATGTAAACTGTCTTACTGTTATTAACTAAGTGGATGGCATCCTACGAAATATTTTAGTGTCGTTTGTTAACCTTGTTTTTGGTTAGATGTTGTTTTTACACCAGTTTACAAACCATTTGCTGATAGCTTCTTGTTCATTTTAACACTTTATAAACTATTTTGATATCAGTCCATAAATTGTTGGGTTGTCAACTCATAAACCATTTGTTACCATTACATTATAAACCGTCACGTAACTTTCTTGTAAACTATTTTGTTATCGCCTCATAAAACATTTCCCGTTATCTTACAAAATATCTTGGTGTTATATATAATAACCCTTGTTTTTCTATTTGCTCACATACTATTTTGCTACCTTATAAACTATATCGTTTATACCGTATAAGATTTTTTTTATATAACATTAGTTTGACGAAATGAGCATTTTATCGTTAGTTCTTAAATTATACATAGCTTGATCACCTATGTATAAATTCAGAAAGGACCATGCTTTGCTGGGAGTAGTCACTATAAATTTTTGACAAATTACCCTTACTTTTCATTCTATTTTCTTTCTTTTCCCTACATTGTTAACGAGATTATATTGCACTTGTATTTTATTACATATTTTGGCGCGTGCGTATGCATGAGTCGTGTCGGTCACGTGTATTTGAATAGGTGTAAGCGTGTCTTAACTAAACGAGATTTCTTTAACATTTAGCCATACTAGAAATCACATACCTTAGCGAGATGTAGAAACTACGTCGATGCTTCTGTAGTCATGGAAAATTACGGTTTGAAAGGCGTGTCTAGAATGTTTAATGACGATATCTTTATAGTGGATTTGTAACCAATAGAACTAGATAAGATATTCTTTTCAATTTACTTACCTTTTGTGAGTTAGATCACGTAAATTTGAGATGTCTCTTATCGACAAACTTGTGTTGATGACTTGCAGTTGAAGTTAAGACGAAATTATTGCAAGTGCATGGACCTAGTTGTTAGGAAGACTTCACCTTGCTGAGTGTGAGATCTTTAAGTGGGATGTCCATCGACGCAGACATTAAGGGAACTATGTTCGAGTTAGCGACGGAAAGGTATATAGAAGCTGGTAAAATCATTTGAGATTTTGTACACTGAAACTTTGCTGATCCATCAATCATTATGAATGGAGTATGAACTCGAACCCGACAATCACCGGAATCCGTTAAAATATTAGAACAGCCGATTAGTGTTCTTACATTCAGCAGAACTTAAAGACCTTGACTTGAACTACCTTATCTCACTCTTTGAAAAATTTTTACCCTTGCTCGTTGAACAAAACCTTGCAGATTATGAATGTATGTGGTGTTACGATTGTGTCACTTTTGAACTAATGGATTTGACTATCTACGAACAAACGGGACTGTAAGTACGATATTTTGACACGTTCACCTGTGCTCTCCTCCGAGCTCCTTCTAATTGTTGACCTTTTATTTTGGGGATATTGCTTCTCATAAATGTCCTCTCCAGCATCCCAGCACCGTTTGTTATAGTTATATGTTGCATGTAATTCTTATACTTTAGATTCGCGATCCATATGTTGTGCTATTGATTTTCATTTATGTAAAATGAATAAAGATTTTAATAAGATTTTCTCGATGGATCGAGGATATATAATGGTTTCTTGCTGAGAGGTTGTGAGATTTGTGAGTTGCAACAAAGACGACGATGAGGTTAGGCTTGATTTAAAGGGAATTTGGTTGATTAGATTAGGCATAAAAGAGTTTTGGATAGTTTGGAAAGTATGGCAGTGGTTATTTGTCAAGTTTTTGATGTAAGTCCATGGGTGATTTTATAATAAATAAAGTTGTCGGTCCGAGTTTTAAATCGAGGTAAAACGGATGTTATGTTTTTAAAAAAAAAGGAAAAAAAAACAATGTTATGCGAAGTTTATTAAGTGTCGAAAGGTTTTTGATAATCTTGTGAGTCTTCTTTTTTATTTTTTTAATATCGCAAAGTCGAGACGGTTTAGGAATTTTTCTAAAATTGATAAGTCGTTGCCGTGGGTGATTTCTAATATGTTGAAACATTATCAATATATATATATATATATTATATATATATATAATAATGTTATTTATATTTGGTATATATATAGTATATATTATATCTATATATTATATTGTTATATATATTTAGCAAGCTAAGTGTTGTGGTGAGACGAGGAGGTTTCAATTAGTTGGTTTTTGGAGATATAGTAACGAGAATTAATTAGGGTGATACTATTAACGTTCCAGAAATTTTAAACATTTCAGAAATTTTAAACTTCTATAAATATGTAATTTTTTCGTAAGAACGGTCGTGTACATCTTTATAAATATTTACTACGTCGTAGTAATAATCCACATTTTGTTGTACTAAATCGCTAAGCACAAATATACCTGGTTGTCTTTTCGTTTGGTTAAACATTGTTGTGAAACGTGTTCGATGTTATTAATAGTTCTCGTTCTACGACGCAATCCTATATTAAGTCGCGATTAGAGCGGTACTCGGAGTTTACTTTATTCTCCATTTGGTTAAGGTGGAGTTCGATCTAAGTAGTTTGTTTAGCTAGATACTCTCATACTTACTTAGTAATGTTGAATACTTACATCCTTTGCGCTTCGGTTCGATTTTAATCACCGGTCTCTTTACAGATATTATCTGCCCTCCTAAACATTTAACGTCTTATACAGACATACCCACGGTCTACAGCTTTCTCCTTTTAGATTTTTTCACTTGTTAAGGGGACTTCCTTTTGATACCGATCTTTATATTCAACCACAAAATTTGTAATGATATTTTTTAAAATACTCATTTTGATGAATAAATAACGTGTGTCAAAAATTAGCCATAATTTTTGTATATTAGAAGTGTCAAACATTGATTTTTGTTCGATGAAATTTTCAATGCCTGTATTTAAAAACGGATTGTTGTTAAATCCTAAATATGTTCCTGAACACCCAATAGGTTAACAAAAATTCGATGTCACGGGAGGGATTCCTTTAAGGGGTTTGGTACTTGCTCAACCTCGCAAGTTTTTCGATTATTTAAATGACTATGTACTTTGATTTTTGGTTCGACTTGACTTTTTGATCCCTTTTTGAGACTTTTTTACGGCCCCCTAAAACGATACGCGTAGCCGGGGTAAAATTTTTGAAACGTTGTTTTTAAATAATAAATCTATAATTTCGATTATGACCGCTCATTTGCAAAATTTTTTGTTCTAACTATTTGACTATAAAAAGAGAAGATATAATTTATTCCTAAGTTGATTATCAATAAACGACTCGCTAAATCATGTGTTTTCCCCACAACTCGGACCCTAAGCATGATGTAAAACGTCCATTCTGAAACTTTCTTAGTATTTGACCAAAGAGATCGAAAAACCGTCGAAGGTGACTGAAATGCTCCCCGCATAGATTTTAGAAGACACACAAAAATAATAAATTATATTTAGAACTTACAGTTTTATTAAATAAATAACATTTAATTAAATTTGGACATTATTTTATACGAAACCGTTGTTGATAACCGCGTAGTATATGAGTTAGGAATATATTTTTATTTTTATTTCAGACGGGACGTAAATGGTTCACTAACTAAATAACGAGTACATTTTTATAATATTATAAAAAATATTTATGAAAATGTATCAAGTAAATCTCCATTTTTTATCGGACAAATGATTTGAAAAAACGAGGCGCAAAGTTCGTGATGTCTGAACCATCCCTGTCTAGTCCATAAAAGAGTCCCGAACCATCATTTAAAAAGTTTTCCTCTGAACAATTACACAGTTAAGCCCTGTGGTTGATATTTTCCAAATTTAAACCTAATCTATATAACGCACTTAACTTTTGTTTTATACTTTTTTATAAATATAAAATTTTTTACTATTTTAATTTTCATTTTCTTATACTCAAAATAAAAAAACACACACCTATAACTTCTATCTCGCTCTCGCCTACATTAGGGTTACGGCGGCAACCACCGGATTACGACGCCGCCATCCGCTACCCGGCCAACTTCCGTGTCCACCCAAACGTTCCGGCCATCATGTGGTTCCTCAGTCCGGACTCCCACCTTACGTCACCCTCATTCTTCATGTCTCCACGATCTTTATCACGCCATCTGTTCATCAATCTTTCATCACCCGCTTGACACTCGACGCGCTAAATTATTCATCTCAACCTCCAGCTGTCCTACAACGAGCTCAACGTTTCACTGGCCTACGCTAGCCTCTGTCACCATCATCACCATCTCCTAGCGTGTGACACCGCTGCCAATACACAAACACCATCTCACCGCCTACCCTCCTAGCCTGTCCACCAACTCCTCCACCGAACACCTCCTCTGCGGTACCTTGCTGCTGTACCACGCCATCAGCCGCCATGCTCCCCTCCAACCACTATCACTTCTTTTTTATATTTTTTCTTTTTTGGTTTGGTTTATATATTTGTATAAAAACTAATAAACTAAGAATAGTTAGGTTTTGTTGTTTAAGTTATTTATGTTTTTATTATTTTAAAAGGGTGTTTAGTTGACTTTGTTTTAAACCGGGAAAAGGGTGTTTGTTTATGGGATAAACGCCCGTAAGGGTTGTGTTTGGAGTGCTGCGTATAACAGCCCTAAGGGTGTTTTTTACACCACCTCCTGTGTTTGGAATTGCATTTAATGCCCCTAACGGGGTGACTTGGTTTTGTGTAAACAGGTTAAGGGAGCTGTTTGGAATGGTGTTTGGCCCATATAGGGCTGTTTGGTTCAGCCATTAGGGTGCGTTTGGTTCTGTAGGATAACGGCCCAACCAAAGTGGGACGTTTTGACTATGAGTTTAACAACATAGGGTGTGTTTGGTTTTAGTGATGTTGTATTTACTATCTATTTAGTTGTTAGGTATATATTGAAACACGGACATTTTGCAACATGGAATGATTAAAAGAGGAAAACATTGAGTTTTGTGAAAAATGGGAAACGTCGTATAAACGGCAAGGTCATGCCGAAATTTCTAAAAAAAATCCTTATACTTAGTAAATTTTCATTTAAAGTTTATATTATTTTAGAAACTTGATTAAATGACAAGGTTATATAACTATAAGATTATTTATTTGTAATAATACAATAAATCGGTAAATAAACGAAAAATATACTTTTATAAACAAGATAACTAGTTAAGTTAAAACGGGTAACGAAATACTAAATTATAAAATATTATTTTATAATTCCCAACTATAACTTTTGTAAAGTCTTTAAAACGTCATTTATCTAACTCGTAACTTTAAAACGCGTGTTTACTTTTATGTATGAACTTTTTATTAATTTAATTAGTGACTTTTGAAAACGTGTCGAATTATGTTGTTACCATTATCTTCCCGCGCTTCTTATATAATACTTGTAAAGTATTATATGTTGCGACTTATTATTTTGTTTGTTTGTCTTTATTATATGATTCGTCACATGAATTATATAACTGTTTCTTTTCTCATAGAATATATTACATACCTTGCATTTTG